>VZTB01003287.1:11790-38152 GCA_013397245.1 Thryothorus ludovicianus | reverse complement strand
TTTATATATAATATATATATTATAATACTTCAATACTTCATAGCATATATATGTACTAACAGATTTTTCAGCATATAAAGCATTTTTCAAACATTTTTAGGAGCAAGGAATATTAAAATATCAGGCAGATAAGTTACATAATCTTCGTCTTTTTTTCATTAGGAGGCAGCAGAAGAGCATTATCAGTGCTGACAATGTCTGAACATTTTGACTAATCTTTTTATAGTGCTTCAATTTAATAATAGCCAAGCCTGGAACACAAGCTTGTGTTCTGTGCCTAATAAGCAGCTCAAAAGTATCCAGGAAAAAAAAATTTTATTTGAAGTCATTATGTTTTTAACACTGGAAATACCATATACACTGTAAATTACATATATTGATCACACCAGAGGCATCTTCAGCTTGACTATGGACCTAATCTAAAGGTTGCATTCAGACCATAATCACTGTCCAGGAGCCCAATGAAGTTTATAATTGAAGCATTTTCTTTGAATGATTATAGATACATCAGTATAACAGAGATAGACAGAAAGTCTTTAAAATCTGTGATTATATTTCACATCTAATGTCTCCTCATGACAACAACATGGGAAACTGTCAGACTTGCAAGGTTGACTAGTGCTTCACAAAGCCCGTGTGAACCAGGGAAGAGGAGAGAATTCACCCAAAGATTTGCAAACTTTACCTCAGCATCTCTGAAGCACTACAGCTAAGAACACTCTTGTAAGGCTACAGGTGTTTCTACTTCCAGATGGAAGTTTTACTCAGATCTCCACTAGAAACCATTTAAGAAAGTTTCTCCTTAAGATACTTTGTTTTAAGCATACTGGGTTGCAGTGCTTGCTTTTCTAAGAATTTAGCAGTTCACCTTTTTGATTTGCCTGCTATTAGGAAACAATCAGTTAAGCAATTTTATCAAGGTTTGCTGTTTATTTCATGCCATGTTTGCTGTTTGATAACCACATTCCACTCTGTTCTATTCTAAGGCTGCAATGTTTTAAAGGATTAATAATTTATCACATTTCCCAAAACATGCTTTGACTGGGGAAAACACAGCACCTCTGTTGGCAAGGCACAGTATATCCTTCTTTGTTACAACTTGCATAGCTTTGACACTGACAGCCAAGGCTATATCCAGCAGCAGTGATGGAATTGCAATAGAATATGGTGTTTACCTTCTCATGAGAGGTATTGGAAATACCCTAGCCCATTTGTTGCATGACCAGAGACCATTCAGGAAGCAGATGAAGTATTAGGGTGATATCTACTCACTGATTTTCTTGGAAGACTATCAAGCTCAGGAAGATAAAACAAGTGTTTGAGATTTAATCCTACCTTGGAACAAATAATAAACCTTTTCCTATTCCATCAGTGTTCTTTCCCCCCACCTAGGTACAGCGACAGCATGAGCTGGCACTCATTCTAAAGGAACAGAGGCACACGTGGGAAAGTACCTCAGGGTGGGAATGGTCACTGTTGAACTCTTCCTCTGCCATGGAGGCTTTGAGTGATGTCCCACTCCTCTGCTGGTTATCTACCTCACTCCTCAGGTCTCTCACACTCACTGGACTTGTGTACACAACTTCAAGCCATGCAGCCCCTCTTATTTCTACAATTTTCCTTGTACAATGCTCTTCATGAGAGTTAAGTTTATAAATAGAGCAGTGGAACACAAATCTGAGAAGAAACTGCGATATTGTCCTACCATAAAATTACTAAAGTCAGAATTTAAGCCATTCAGACTTGGTCCTTTCTTCAAATCTAAGATTGTGGTGAAATCCTTCATATGAACTCATTATCTGCTTCCTACACAAACACCAGCTCTGAAGCCTATCCTTCCTTTCCCTCCCCTAAATTTTAAACTTCTTGTTGTTGAAATAAACAAATAAGTTAGAAATTTTTCCAAGGCAAACAGCTCATCTATTTATTCCAATCAATGGGTTGAGGGGTTAAAGAACATGAAACTGTAGCTGATTGTCCTGGTTTAGGGCAAATTTGGACAACCCCTCCCCTTAGCTGAATCGGGATAGGAAAAAAATTTCTTTGGAAGAAAGTGGAAAAAGTTGTTTATTTAACAGACAAAGCAGTCCCCAGCCCAACAAATGAAGGAACAACACTGAACAACAAAAACCTCTCGCCGCTCCGCAGAGATGCCAGAAAGTCTCTTTTGTAGCTGTAGCTCGGCTCAGTTGCTGTCGGTTCCTCTGGTGGAAAGGCCGGGCCCAGGCCAGGCCTGGTGGCCAAGGGCTGAGCTCTTGGTGCCCTTTTGGGTGTTTAGTCCAGAGCAGGTTTAAACAGTTCCAAGAAAAAGGAAAAAAAACGCAGTCTGGAGAACTTCTCTGCCTCAGCTAGCCAAGAAAAAACTAAGAAGAAGCAAAGGAGAGCTCTCTTCTGCAGTCTACACACACCACCGCCAACACAGCTGTGTGTGAAGGAAAAACTGAAGACTCTTATCTTTATGTTTTGAAAACAACTGCTTCAGACATTCCATTCACTTTCAGATCCAATTTTTAAAGGTACAACACTTATTTCTGAACTAAACAGATGAATGAGGATACAATTTAGCATCAACCCAGGACACTGATGTTGTTACATACAACATCTGTATCCTAAACACTCGACCTCCAAACATCAAAAAGCAGTAGGTATAAAGCGTGCACCTAAAGCAACATGCTATCTCCTAATTCCATGTAGAAAATAATAAATAATAAATAAACTTTTCAGATGTTATTCATCATCAACTCACATAGTAAGTGCTAAAAGAACTCAATAAACAGTAACATTATACAAATAATCTGAAATGCTGAATGTATCACTTTACTATAATACTAGCCCTTATATCATTACAAAATCTCTGAGGCACAGTCTTCTTACTACCAGCAAATTCACAAGGGTCACTTAATGAAAATTATAACCAAGAACATAGCTTGGCTTTTAATTCAAGGATAAAATTTATCTCTTAAGTACACAATTGAGAAAAATATCATTAAGCTCAGCACTTAACATTTCCTTCACAATCCTGCACTAATAATTTTAACTATCCCTGCATTAGTCATGGGCATAACTGCTAGCCACATTTAGTCCAACAGGTATACCAGGTCAAACCACAGCTCTATTTAGCATGCCATCTCCACAGTGAATGGCCAGAGGAGCAGGTAAATTCAGTGTTAGTATGTAAGGAACAATCCCTCAGAATGCCAGGGTTTAAAGCCAGATAGTGCTTTTGAATTTGGAAGAAAATACATATTAGACAATTCAGCTCCTTCTAGATGAACATCTCTTTCTGCAGAACAGACAATTTAATAGGTACAAAGCATTTGAGTTCTGATACAAAGTTTTATTTTAATGACATATAAAATGGTCTGCAGTTATGGGCACCACACTTTTAACCTGTACATGTTTTCAGTAAAATTCATCATGTTGGCTTTAAAAATATGCCTTGTGTTTACAACAAAGGCTTTCAGAATTGCATGAGTAAGAAATCAAAGGGATTCAAAGCTCGCTAATGAGAGCTTTCATAATTTGGGTATTATGTTATGCATAAAAATCACATCCTTGATTCAAGCCTTAAAGGCAATCTGAAAATTGTGTTAAGCCTTAATATGGGCAGGTGAAGGCTAATTTTAGCATAGTAGAGCAGAGCTTTTTCACTGTTACCTATTCACAAAGGTACCACAGGCTGCTGCAGATCTTCACTGATTACACAACAGTGTTGCCTCTCTTATTGTATCTTAAATGTACCAAAAAAACCACAAACCACCAAGCCTAACAACACCTTGCTAAGGAGGTAAGAACACTGTTTCTTCTAACTCTCTAAGCAGGTATAACATGACAAATCCACCATGAAAACAGCAAACTGCATAATCTTTCTTTCTTTGAACTTGAAACTTGAAGGCAAAGAGCAGAAGAAATTGAGTAACATGAACTGACATGTTTCAACAACAAAGCAGCTTGAACTCTGGAGGTATGAGTTTTGTGGAGGTCTGAATGACCTACAACAGAAATCAGATTTTTTTTTTTCTTCTCCTTTCTTCATGACCTTTGGATGGGAGCAGGTGAGTAAATAAAGATGATCAAGATCCTTCTTTACCCAGACAAGAGTTTAGAAATAGCAAATATTAATTATGCACAACTTTCTACAATCACACTGTGTCTTGGACAGGAAACATACCCTTTAATTCTTGCCACAGAGGGATGTAAATCTCAGGTAGAAAGTTCTAATACAGATGGAATGAATTCCAATATTTTTATTTTTTCTTTTGTATAATGTATCCAGTCAAGAATGCATTTATTTTATCTTCAGGGCTTTGTACTTTTCCTGTTTATTTTAACAACAGTAGTTTCATGCCTAGAGCTCCACGTACTGAGATAAAGAGATGAAGGCACCTACGTGAAAACTCACTGTGAATCATGTGAATCATAGTATTTCTTGGTCTGCTATCATATTTGCCATTCAGATATGTACAGCAGTAGCAGCCCACTGTAATATTAGCATATGAGCTGTCTGTAGAGACAGAAGTGCAGGTGAGCACAAAGACATCAGTCATTTCATCAAATTCCTCTTGTAGCCATTTTTCTATCATTTAAATGAACAAATGGCTACTGTCCTTCACTGATCAAAAATAAACACAGTGTATAGAAGACAGAGCCAGAAAGGAAGGAGAAGAGCACAACAAAGATGGGAAAAATAGATACATAAACCACAGGTACAATCTTTATCCAGGACTTTTTACCTTCAATTACAGCAAGTCCCAGTAACCAGTACAGAAAGGTCTAATAGGAGTATAGAAATTACAGAGACCTGTTTGAGAAATTAACAATTATGGGTGAGCAGCTATCTACTACATCTCAGGATACTTATGTATCTTCTTCCCACTGAGAGGTGGAATAAAATGTTTTTGCAAGCCTACGTGTTTCACTGAAAACCCAGTGTTTTACCCAAAATTGCTGCTGAAGCTGACCTAGGTCCTTTTTGGTGACTGGCTAAGGCTCACTAACAGAAGCAGTTCAAACCACAAAGATGAAGATGAACAGCAAGCAAATGATGATAAGCATCTGGGGAAAGTTAGGATTTGTATGATCTTCTCTGCTATGTCTGCAGCCAAAAAAGGCCTATTTCTAACTTACCTGTATCACCAGAGTACAAATGTGAACTAAGGACAAAAGAATGCTTGCTGGGGGAAAAATCCACCTAAACAATGACAATGTTGCATGGTCATAGATTCCTTTCAGTATCTCCCACGTTAAAACATCAGAAAAAAAAAGGTATTTCTCACAACAGAAGTCTTACTCAGTCAATGCATGAAGGAAACATGAATAAGTAATTTCAAGGTAAATACTACCTGCTCCAAATATTGACTCAAATATCAGTTCCTTGAGACACCCTATGATCTATGTCATCTTGCAAAGTCTTGAAAATTAAATGTTGAGGGGATGGAAACCAGTGATCACCATCAATACAACCACAGTCAGAAACTCTGACCAAAAGTAACCCAGGCTTTTATGTTGAATTTATGAACCGCACTTATGCTGCACTGTCAACATAGAATTTCTATGCAATACTTTGAAAAAAGTAACACAGAAATAATGAAATTGAATTCTTTTAACTTTAAGGAGAAACACATAGGACATTTCTTTTGCCAGAACTTCCCAGTCACAAACCTACTGTCCTCTTGTATGACAGGGTACAGCGCTTGCTTATCTCTCACATATTTACTGTGCTTTCCCCTACATTATTGTCTCCCTCACTAGCCTACTGATTTATTCAATTTATATTATTATTCCATTCTATACCTCAGTGTGACCTTTCTCTATACAATTAACTCTAGAAACTGCAAACTCTTTTATTCTGCTAAGCACATTCTATCTAATAGTCCTTAAAAAAACCAAGCATATAAAGGATATATAAAGTAAAAGGTGTATCAAAGAAATGGGCAAAAGGAACAGAGGAGTTAAACTGGGATAAGACAGACTGCAGATTCAATTTCCTATGAAATGACCTTAATCAAATGACTGGGATTTCGTAGCATAACTAAATTAGCAACTCTCAGTAAAGTCCATAAGGATTACACATTTAAGATATTTCAGTAACTGACAAAGTATGCTGTTTCTAAAATATTTATTAAGTATTTACATAACATCTGATATGGCTTTAATTTCAAATTTATTAAAAACACACACAGTCATATTGCACAAAAAAACATAGCCACAACTATAAAAAATAATAGCTTTACTATGGTTTCCATTGGAAAAGCAGAAAGTTTCTCATGACTTGCTTTCTTTTAGGCAAGGAAGGAAAGTAGCCTAATTCATCTAACCTATACAAAGAGTTTACCTTGGCTAAATACAAGAAAACAAAACTTCTGCCAATGTTGTTGTCCTACCAATAAATATTTGTCATATTCCAATCACCCCACTTCCCTCCTAAGTTAATCATGATCTGTTTAATCTCTGTATTTCACCTACTGCAAAGATGAATGTTGGGCATAAACACAGTTCTTGGAGGGAAGGCAATCACTGCTGGAGGGTAACAGGAAAAATGTCTCTACATGGTTGCAATCGTTAGCCCTTCATCACCCATTCAGAGCAAAGCAGCAAAAAAGTTCATTTTTTTTCATTTTTTCAAAGGTCATTTCCTGACTAGCACAGCAAGTTATACCAAGACATACATTCTATTAATTTTTAATTGCATTGCTTGTGGACTGAAAGCCCAAATGGGGAATGTTTCTTTTTAAAGTGTAAAGAAGGGCACTGAAACTGCTTACCTCACTCAGCTCTGCAGGGGATTCATTTCCGTATTTCATAGCAACTCCAGAATTCATGATTGGACTTCTCAGGGCTTGATAATTTCTGCAGATTTTAACGCTTCAAAGCTTTGTTCAACTGGTTCAATACTTTCTTCAAAATTTTTCTCTCTTATACATTTTGTTCCAGACAGCCATTTTTACTCCACATTGAGAGTTTAAGTTAATGATGAAAGATGGTTCTAAAAGAGCCAAACTGGTTTTGACTTCACAGACAATCCATTACTGTGAGAGACTTGTTAATAATGTGAAGTGGTCAGAGAATGCAGAGAATGAAGTGCTGACCAGGACGCCAGGGCTGTCTTAGTCCACCTACAAGGCATGCTTCATCTCTGCTCTCTGCTTTATGCTGCTCTTTCCCACAACTCTGTTAAAGGGCTTCTCCCAATGCTGCTGAACATACTCAGAAAAATCCGATGAGCTTCACATAAGTTCACAGAGAAATTAAAAGGAGAGTGCTGCTACAGTCCTCAGTATTTGGAGAGGCAAAAAGTAAAAGAGAAGAAAGCTCCCCTCCCCGAGAGAAGCCAATGCTGCACTCCACACTAAAGTTTCCCCTGCCAGTGAGCCTGGAGTTGAAGTGGTTTATGATCAAACACAGCTGTCTTGCTGCTGGCTAAAGGGTGCATGGAAGGGGCGGTGCCAAAAGGAGAGCGCAAGTGGGAGGGAGGGAGAGAGCTACAAAGAGTTCATTTTGGCAGTACAGGCATCTCTCCAGGTTTCTGCAGACTAATTCTTATACAGAAAGCTATAAAGCTAAGTAACAGGAAACACCATCTGGATAACAATAAATTGGATTCCTATTTCCCTATTCCTGTGTGTAAGGAGAAATGGGGGGCTGTAGGGAGCAGGGGGGAGTTGTAATGATATCAAAAGGTCACAGTAAGCCTGAATAAACCATTAGAATGCTGCAGATTTTACATAACAGACTGACGTTTTACAAAGAGTTCAGGAGATGCTACTGAAAAAAGGGGAGAAAAAAGCATTTGCTTTCACTGTTCTGCTAAAAATCGAGGAAAAATCCTTAATAAACTGGATTTGTGGACATTCTATATGCATTACAAGAAATGATGACTCCTTTCCCCCTTTTCTATGTTCCCTAAAACATAGTGACAGCCCCACACACTTTTTGATTGGGTTCTAATTTACTTCTTGAGTAAGATGTAGGAAACACAATCCTCTGCAGCTGAAATTTATCTGATCATCTTAATACAATATATGATTGAAATATCAAATTAGTTCAGAAAAATCTCCAAACATAAAAATCAGGAATAAAGGCTAAACAAGCTATGCCTCTTATCCTGGCACTCTGGCAAAAACATTTTTGTGGGAAACAATGCACTCCAAGAGCAGCGTTTTGAAAATAATTGTGTGAGTTTTTCTTTCTCCTCTGTTAGTCACAGATTAGTATCAGCATGCAGATATAGGGATAATTCACTCCAATTCACTAAAAGAAGTGCATTAACATTTAGAACCAAGAAAAGCACACCTATATTGCACTATGACACTACAGAGTGGTCGCACTTCCGAGGTTGGGTGTCTGTCCTTCCTCCATGCCCAGCACCAGGAACTATAATACTCCTGTGGCTATAGGAATACCACAATCTTTTTCCAAGATGTTTTACTTTCATCCTTCAGGTCTCCAGTTTGCTTTAGCACAGTCTGTATTTTGAAGTTTCCCGTCCTCTTTTCATGCCTACCTTGCATCACCTCCATTCTCCATTGTTTTCTCCATCAATTCCATCCTCCCTGTCCCACCTTCTCATTCAGGTCTGCCTCTGTGTTCAGTGCTTCTATGTATATTCCTCCTTACTCATCCGCTTTGTTTCTTACATGTTTCCATTTATGGCCCCTGAAACCCCGGCAAAGAGCTGCACTGCTCTCTGCTGGCAGAGGGACAGTGTCTCAGGGCAACACTGAGAGAGACTGTGCTGTCCCCTCCAGAGGATAGGGAGCCAGAGGGGTGCAGGCTTCTCCAGATTTCAGCACGGGAACAGCATATCCACAGCAGTGTTGTACATTGATCTCCTGTGCATTAAAATGTGATTAACAGGGATTTGTGCCCAGAAACAAAGGTGCTGTGTAGTGACTTAGCTCATTTTTCATGGATAAGTTAAAACCCCAACAACTTCCATTCAAAACTTCCTGCAACTGACACAGTACATTTAAAACTGGTTTATCTTTTCAAAATTGTGCCTTCAAAAGCAAAGCAGTCTTTTATATTTTGTGTCACTACCCATATTAACTTTATTGTCCCCATTTATAATCTGTTCTGATCTTCATCCAATTCTATGACATCTATCACAGGTTTACCAGCAGAGGGTTGAGCCTCAGTAAAAATACTATGAATAAAGTTCTGAGGTTTTCCTTTTCTAAAGGAAAGGCCATCTTAATTATGGGTTTAATACACTGCACTTCCCATGCTCTATCCCTTTACTGCCAAATACTTCCCTCCTCACTGTGAATAGGCATTCAGAAATTAAAATTTCTGATTTGTTTTCTTTTTTTGAAACTCACCATTGTTTGTCCACTTCTGGAAAACAAGCCATCAGACAGACCAAACAGAGCACGTGGCACTAAATCCCAAGCATTGGTTCAGGATAGTTTAGGATCTGAACTAGATCCAGTCTGCATTCTACACCTATGCTACACAGGATTTTTTTCTGCCTTTTTCCTACTCTGTGAAGTAACATGGTAAAAAGAGAAAGAGACCGAATGAAAAACAATATCAGAATTTACAGCTTCAAATGTGCCTAAGAATCTGGGAGATGCATGCAGCTACTTTCAGAATAAAGTTTGTTTAAAATTTGAGAACAAAGTTTGTTTAAAATTTAAAAATTAATTGTAACTTGTGCAGATGAATGAAATAATTAAACCAAACTCTGATGAAAAGTAATTTTACTTTAATTCCAGCTGACTCCCACTGCAACCTCTGCATACTTGCACTGAGTGGTATGGGATTAGATATTTCTCAGTTGAAATCCATCGAGTGTTAATTGACCCATAAAAACTGACAACACTTGTTTCAACATCCTTATAAACTTGGCAAGAATTTCTTTACTGTGGAGGGCTAGCTAAGACTAAATATAGTAATTCTTCTAAAATAGTTACTATTATATCACATTTTTAAAATCAGAGCATCAAGAACATATCCAGAAAATATGAAGATGTAGAACTTACTCCTGTGTGAAATGTCATTATTGTCTAGCATTTCTCCAAGTCCATCAACTAAAAGAATGAAAACGTTACGTCATGAAATCAAATTCCCAGTTAGAGCTGCCCAGCTGTCCTCAGGCTGTTTCACTACTTCCAAATACATGTGAGCAACCTAATACAATAGCAGGGTACTAAGAACTTTGTTTAAGCCAAAGTATATTTTTCCACTTTGGCTTGTGCCAAAGGCAGGCATCAAAGCAAACAAAAGAAAACCTCAAGTATACCAATTTTGCATTGCCAGGAGATGAATAGTGCAGCTTGTGACCCAGTGAGAGAGAGGCCTGTTGCACCCACTTCCTCTGTTGTTTGGCAAGCTGACTTCATTTTCTCTCTTGGTGACTCTGTTCAGTTCCGTGCCTAGGACAGCAATGCTTCCTTGCCCTCAGCCTTGTTCCTGCCTCCTTTTTTACTCTCTACAGGCAGGGAGGGGGTTGGTCTGGGAGTGGGAAGAAGAATCTCAACTGGCAGATGTTTCTTAGCCCAAGATAACATAGTGTCAGTGGATGCCTAATGTGAAGGCGGTAACAAGAAACAGTTACAAGAAGATGGATAAACCTGACCATCATAGAGGCTTTCAGAAACAACATCCACCATACACTTTCTGTCTGAGACAGAGATACTGGCCTGGGCTTCCACTCAGTTGTGGGGCATTCCTGATCCATTACTGCCTTATGTATCTCTAAAGCACTCACGATGCTTTTGGTAAGAGCATTTGCACTGACAGATTCTTTCCAAGATAATTTCAGAATTATGCAGCAACAACTATTAATGTGGCCAGTTTGCTGATTGTTAAACTAATAATCCTATGGCCCCTCTATTCCATTTGTTTACTCTCATTCAGCTGTAGAAAAAGAAGCATTGATGTGTGTCTGACATTCACTGAGGATTTCTAGTTTATTGATTATACCTCAATAAGCATTTAATAAGATCTGTTCTATCACCTTGTGTGAAGGGATTCTTTTGAGACAAGTGATAACTCTGTCATCCTTCTCAACTGTACTTCTGAAAGTGCCACAAAATATGAAAAACACTAGCACTGCCGTTGTTTTATAAGACTTCTCCTCATAATATGTCTCAGTAATTACAACAGTCTTTATCCTTAGAGTTACTGGAGCAGATGTCACACTTGGCACACATGAATATTCCTTCCTTGTTTCAACAGCTGTAGAGTGAAAACTACAGCATTAAAGTAATTATCTCCTAAATATCTGCATGTCACATATTCCTCAGCATAGAGTGTGTCACTTTCTGAGAAGCAGTTTTACTCTGCATGCAACATGCACCATTAGCTGATCACAGTTCCAGGATGTATGAAATAAGGCCATCTTGGTTGGTTCTGTTTAATTAGCTCTGTAATTGCAATGCAGCTAATGGAAGTCCATTGAGCATTTAATTCCTTTTTGTTTTTTTCAACATCATCCCTACAGTTAGAGCAGCACTCTGCACAATCCAACACACAAATAAATTACACCTGTAAGTATTGCAATTCTACTACAAACAATTTGTATACCATTTTTTTTTCTTTCTCATTCTTGCACAAAACACACTGGCATAGTGACAAAGTCCAAATTTTCATGGAGAAAATAGCACTCAGATTAACATGAAAGTTAAACTTGGAAGCAGAAATTCAATACAGTAGTTGGATGATGTTTCCAGAAAATTCTTTATTCAATAGCACTAATGCACTGTGATTTAAGAGAGAAAGGTTGAAACAGGTGACAGGTTCATGACACAAACTGTTCTCATTAGTGACAATAAAGGTTATGCACCTAGGCTGAGCGAAAAAAAATCCAACCCATTTGAAATAATTGGAAGTAATCTTATACTGAAAAATGAAGCACTGTCTCTGAAAAAAAAAAAGTAAATATTTTTTCTCTACTTCAATCAAACCATCTCAATTAGTCTGAAACAGATAATATGTCTAGAATAATATAATTTCAAAATGGCACTTCAATCAGCTACCCTCATCTGTTCATCCTTACTCAGCTACTCAATCCACTTAAAAAGTCATGTCTTTGACCTGACCAGTCTCCTAAGGAGTTGACATTTGATCCCTCTTTTCACCCTCCAGTATTTCATGCCATGAAGCTGCTCACCAACCTGTCAAACAAACACTCTCATTTCCTGTAATTTCATCCAAACTTATCACATTCATCGTACTCCCACTGACTTCACTGAGCCTTAGCATCAGGTCAGGACCAGAAAAGGACTAGGAGTCAATGTGTGCCTCTCATTTATGTTGGCGACTTGTATTCGGGGACAAGGAGAGACAATAGCTATTTCTATGTCCCAGTTACCTAATTATCATCACTTTATTTGCTCCTTGCTTAAAAACACCTACAAGGTAATTCTGTAAACTACAATTCATGCCATCATCCTTCTACTTAGCTTCCCTTCATACTCCATCATTCCTCCAGTAATTAACCACAAGGAAATTAATTCATTTCACTTCAAGTCCCTACTATCTTGGTAGCCAACTTGTATTTCCCCCTGTGAATTGAATCTCTTCCAAAAATTCTTACTTTTATAGAAAGACTTGCCAGGACTCCCCTGCTAAGTCTCTCCTATTTTTCCCAATCCCTAATAGTGACATTTCCTCCATTCTCTCCTTACTCCTAACCTCCCTTTTGTTTTGTATCTTGTCTTTCACGGGCTCTCATTTCCAGCTCCCATTCCACAGTTATAATTGTGCCTCTGCAAATATTCAGCAGCCCTTGAACTGTACCAAGACATCTGCGTGTAATTATTTTTCCTAACTCCAAGATTTCTGTCCACTCTGACTTTCATTATCATTGGCACACTGAACACTCAACTCCTTAACTGGAGTGTTCTAAACCACGGATCAATGATGATGTGATTATGAACTCTTCACGGAAGAGACAGTGCCCTTCCTGAAAAAATTTACTTTGGTTGCTTCCTGCAAGGAAGAAAGGTGGAGTTTATTAATTCACTGCAACACAATCATAAACTGCCTCACAGATGAGAAATGATAATGTGGATTTATAGCCCAAAATGGAGTACTCCTGCTGAAACAGTTTTTCAAGTAAAGTAAGAACAGTAAGCACAGAAGAGTATATCTCCTCTCCCATCTTCACAGTACTAGAACCAAAATAGTTCCCCAAAACAGCTGTGCTGACAACCACACAATCATTTAAAAAAACATGAGGAGGAGTGGGGTGTTTTAACAGTGGCAGCATCTTGCTCAGGTCAATGTCCCAGGCCTGACAGTGCCAGAGAAAAAATTCCAAGGAACAGGAGCATCTTGATGAATTTTGCTGTGTCACTGACAGATTTCTATGGGAACTCTCTTGTGCCTCTCTGGGTTGGCAGGATAACAGTTGATTACTCAATAATAACTAAACTGGCACTGAATTGCAAAGCACTTAAGAGAGTCCATTTTCAACTGCGCACTGCAGTTAAGATTTTCACTTTATTACCAAAATCCTGTATTTCATGTAACCAGAACACAAAGGTATAGTGTATGTATAAAAAAAGGGGCAGTAAGTCATCTCCTCACCTCTTTAAAAAAATAAGGATTCACAGAAACTCGGCATTTAAACCCAAGTCAGCAACTCATACTCAGAGACCAGGCAGAAAACCTGATAAAAAAGAAAACTCTGTGACAAGAGCTACATGGTAATCTATCTGGCACACCAGAACCAAAGAGGGTAACCTTTCTCCACCAGTTTAACCCTGGCCCTCAGACTCACCTTGCTACTGCTAATAATAATAATAATGTTAACATTATATTCTGTATAGCTGTGTGCAATGATGCTGGCCCATTATACCAGGTGAATTACTCTTTATTTCAGACAACTAGGGGGAAAAAAACTTGGATAAGTAGAAAGACCAAAACACCTACACTGGAGCCAGAGCTTCCTTGAGCACAGCAAAGAAAATGAGATGCATAAGGGCATTTTCTGAGCAATGAGGGAAAAATTACAAAGTCCTTGCAACTAAGTTAAATTAGAAGTTTTGAAACCTTCAAAACATCTACGTAAGCATACTTGTTAAGACCCTCTTTCCTACAGTATCTGATTGTCCTATGCCACTTCTCATCATCCAATTACAACTGCAGAACTAGGTCAAAGCCCATCACTCTCTGCACTTCAACTTAGTCATATGCTTGTAAGAAAGATTGTTTGACTGTCATGTAAAAGATCCAATTAAAAGCCTCAGTCAACAAGATCTATTCATAGTCTGCCTGAATAAATGTAACCTGTGCTGATACCCATCACACTGTGCACTATGATTGTCTGCAGATGAAAACAGTAACAAAATAAAATAAAAAAAACAACCAATTTGCCATTTGCTCACCTCTATGTCTGTTATAATGCTGGAAATTCAAAAGACAACAAAACTACATTTCATATAAAATAGATGAGTCATGGCAGACCTAATCCAGAATGTCTATTTTAAGAGAAAAACTAATAGCTGATGACAATTTTAGAGGTCTATGGAAGCCAGGTTTATAAAAACAAAATGCATAAACCCATTACAGCTGATGCCTGCTTGAGACAAACAAGGTCCACTACAATGCTGGCTTGAAATCAAAGAACTAACAGCTTCCCACATCCCTAAACATAAAAAACGTCTATCAGACAAAACTGCCTTTGTGCCTGCTTTTGGAGAAGCCAAACCTCCTCAATCTATACTTCAATAATCAGTTCTTGCTTTAATGGAATTCTTGGATTCTATTTTTTGCCTGGCAGAAAGGAAACAATGCTTAGTTTGGAAGTACATGCACAGAAAGCAAGGCTATCCTGGGCACAAAGCTTTTGTAGTAGGCTTAACTGTCCACACCACTAGAATCTTCAATTTCAGGCCTTTCTATCTATTTCACTTCCAATTAAAGGCACGATCAGGCCACATTTTTACAGTAAACATTTCTATTGGCATGAAAAAGAAATTGCAGTAGAAGTTGCATAAAGAATATGGGAAAAACATGGCTGCAAGGAGAGAAGAGAAGGAGATCCAGCTCCTGTGGTTTACTGTATGTACTGGCTCCCAAACATGGAACAGTCTCCAGCCAGTAACTCACAAAAAATTAATCTCTACACAAGCAACCAAATTCCAACACATCCTAGAAAGTGCCTATGTACTGGAAAAATTCCTCAAAATACACAAAATCTAAGTATTTCCTATCCACACTAGCCTCACTCAGAGGGGCTAGAAAGGCATTATCTTCTCCCATTCAAAAAGAAGTGTCCTGAGAGCATGGGATACCTGATGCTTTGAGGACCATTTATCTGACTGAGAGGGAAGGGGTAGGGAAGCTGAAGGAACAAAGCTTCCCACGCTAAGGCAAAAATAAAATTATTTTAAAATAGAATAGATTTGGAAAGAGGCCTTAGGATAAAAAGGGACAGGCTTTGCCAGAAAAGGACATATCAATATTAATGAGTTCTAAAACCATAAAATTGTCAGAAATTAAATGAGAAATTAACAGCAACCCCAAAAGAAACCACAGAATTCCCTTTCTCACAGTACGGATTTATTTTCAGACTTCTTTGCTATTTTCCCTTAAAAGAATATTTTCCAAAAGAATTTCCACAGGATTCCCATTTAATTTACAGTTAATGCCTGTAAATTAGCAACAGAGAAAATGATTCACATTTAGGACAGATACAAGAGTATCCCTAGACTACCACAAATCTCTAGGAAGACATTTTTCCATCATCCCCCACAAAAGTAGCTTTGCTTTCTTTGGCACCCAGACAATCCTTCCTGTTTTTAAGGAGTCAATTTTCAAATTTACATTTACTTCCTTAATTAAAATGAGCCCAAAATGTAGCCTAAAAAAAAATCACAAGGGTGATTTTGGGAGGGTGAATGATACCAAGTTTTTAAGGAGAATAATTTTTAATGTCTAAACACACTAGCATTACACTGACTTGTGCCACATATATACATAAGATGAACAAGCAGACATCCTTTATCATCAGGTAATCTGAATTTCAGGCTTTGTAATGAAAGACTGTTGGTTATGTAGGCACATTCCCTGACAGTTCCACAGCAATGGACAGTAGAAATACCATATGGCCATCCAACAGTCAAGGTAGGAGGTAAGGTAAGAAGTAACAGAAGAATTGATGTATTGTCAAATTGCCTGAAGTGCTAGAGAAAGGACCTCAGACAAAGAGATTAAATTCAGTGCTCTGAATTTCATCACAGAATATCACATGTGAACATATGCCATATACCAAACACCTCTGAGATATTATCCTGCTAAAGTACTAAGTACATTTTATAACATTAAGGAATTACAAGAAATTATTATATGCTCAGTAACATGACAGCAGTATGGAATTTACATGTAAATCACTTAATTTACATCTACATGTACCTCAGAGCACATAAATTCTTATTGTGACTCAGGATGAAGCAGAGCATTAATACTGTTTGAAGCAGTTATCCAGAACAAGCTGCACTACCGCCTGAAATAAAAGTAAACACAATGATATTACTAAATGTGCTCTTTTATATACAAATGCTATTAATATAAGTAGACCACAGTGAATTAGGTTTGCCTGATAAAGGAGCAGATCCAGGAAAAGGAAAAGTCATGTTCCTGAAAAATGCAATAGTGACTTTCAGAATACTATTGCTCAGTATAAAGTATGTCAACAAAAAAGAATAGTCTTTCCAAAACAGTGGTTCTGCTTGTCATAACTTGCAGCTCAATGCTCTTTAGGAAGAAAAATTATCAAGACAAACCTTCACTAGTCTGAATAATGAAGAAGTATTGCAGTATATAATACCTATTGTCAGCTGACATGATGCTTCCCAAAACAAAGGCATTGAGTTCTCACCTGCTTGTGATCATGTGAGAAACTAATGTTAACACAAGTATATGTTGTTTTGTCATTCATATTTTCAGTTTAACTTTGTACTTTACAAACTTTTGGGCGCTGTACCCAATAGAGATGGTATCTGCATTTGATACAGAGAGTCCACAGCCAGAACTAAACCCAGTTTAGTTGCTTTAATTCTGCTTACACAAAGCATACTTTGTCACACAGATGCAAATAAATAGTCCATTCTCAAGCCAAATGATATCTTTAGTACCTCCAGATGAGGTAAAGACACATAAAATCAGACAGAGGGAAATAAGAAAAAGCATATACCAGAGCAGTTATAAGAAGATTCATGAAGAACATTTTTGTACTAGTTTGCTGTTTGTTCTTGATGAAGCCATTCCAAAAACCAGGTCCTCCTGATCTTGGAAGTGCAGATTTGGCAGGTGGAGCAGTCTGCACCAACATCCTCCCACCTAGACACATCCATCTTGCATTGACAGCCTAGCAAAAGATAAAAAGTAGTCATTTTGGCAGCTCTGTAAATAAGCCCTTCTCTCTGACTAAGAAAAACCACATCTGTGGCATGGCTGCTTTGAGTAGGAAATAGCAACAGAGACTCCTAAATGGTGGCCATAACAAAATTCTACCACACTTTCTTCTGAAAAATACGCTGTACCCTTCCTCTCTGCAAGTCAACCATATTCTCATCAAATCTCTAGTATAGCTGGAGTGTCTTTGGATGCAAAAATCAGAGATCAAAGTGTTCTGAATTTCACCAGATCAGGGAATAGATAGTTAAAAAACTACCACGTGCCAACATGCTTGAGGTCACATTTTAAAAATGTAAGATCTTGGTGCAGAGACTTTTCTCAACAGACCAAATCTATTTCCAAATAAAATAACAGAGATCTTGTCATCGTGGCAAATTAAACAAACCCAATGGGTTTTTATTTATATAAGTGTAGCTACTTCTGACAATAAACACATCCATCTTCATTCGAATTTAGGCAACAGAAATCAACATTAAGGGCACAAACATACACTACCATTTATATGCATACGTCCTACTAAAAAAAATCAAGTGTATTCTAATCACATACAAGGAGAATATGAAAATGGAATTAAAGCAAATCTTATTGCTTCTGCTTATTAAACTTCAGTGGAACAGTTATGCAAAATATGGCTATCATATTGAGATCCTGCTCATGTGATGTTTTCAGAGAACAACAATACTTCATCTCCTGAAATAGAATTCTATCCCTCCTTGTGGCACTGTAGGGTGCACACTTTGATCCCATGGCTCCTCCAAAACATCCACATGAACTAACAAATCCTTCAAAATGCTTGCATTCTTTTCTGTCGATGAAGAAGATTTAAATTATTTGCCACTCCCAAACACACATACACACACGAGAACTCCTATTGGCACAAATAGGTACATCATCCGTAAGTGATGACAAGTCATGTGAAACGTTAATATTTTAGTCATAAGTGTTGGTACCAAGGGGAAGAGCCATAAAGAGGAATGTGTTCTTAATATTTAAGAATAAAAATGCAAATCTGGAAAAGATTAACACTCCATGAAGATTACAGAATAAATTATTCAGTTAAAACAAAAGGTGAATCTGAACATGGCTTAGTAAACCAAATTATAACACAATGATGCAAAATGAACAATGATAGAGCATATGCAATGAGTATAAATGGTTAAATTTCAAATAGTACTGTTTAAAAATTGCATCACTCCTGTGATGAAGAATAATGCTTCAGAGCAGGCATTATGTTTTGATAAAATGCTGTAGAGTTAGAGGTTCCTAAAATTACAAAAATGCATTTTATAAAGTATCCTCTTATAAAACATAGGCAAAGCGGACTGGTGTTCTTTAGCTTTTACAAATGGAAAACGTACAGGTTAAGGACAGCATGGCGACTCTATGTCTTGACTGAGGGGTATAATCTATACTAAGAGTACATAATCATCACAAGGATGGCTTTAATCCAACTGCATAGTTTAAAATCAAAAGGAGGCTAAAAAAAACCTGCCAGAATTTAAACCAGGACATTAATAACAAAGATTGACTCTTGATTAATTGTCTGAATTCAGCTTGTAAGAATGGGTAAGCTGAGATCTGTCATTTCTGAGAACGAATGCTAGGGAGAAGTTTGCTTGTCATTGTGGCAAATGCTGCCTAGTAAAAGATCTGAGAAAGAGAAAGTGAGGGAAGAACTTTTATTAAATCTCAGCTCTGTGAAGGCTACATTTATCTCTTTGAAGAGCCTAAGTTTAGGCTGTAGTAAGCATGCCTTATAGTATTAATAATTGTGGAAAAATTAATAAATACTGAAACCCAAAGTAAATAATTCTCTCAATTTTCTCCCACTTCCCTTCTCCATTTTAATAAAGCCAAAGTAAAAATATACATATGACCCATGACACCAGTGCTCAGCAGGAGTCAAATGAAGATATTATTGTATTCATCTACATATAAATGAGAAACTGATTAATCTACTGTGGTTTTGAAAAGCATAGAAGAAATACTCTACAGAAGAAATATAACTGATTAAAACAAAGATCAGGCATCTTTCATAAATAGCAAGCATAGAAAGAATTTAGAGATCACTGAATCATAGAATATCCTGAGTTAGTTAGGGACCCAGTCAGGATCATTGAGTCCAATTCCTGGCCCTACAAAAAACACCCCAAGAGTCACCATGTGCCCAAGAGCATCGTCCAAATACTTCTTGAACTCTGTCAGGCTGGTGCTGTGACCACTGTTCAGGGGAGCCTTTCCAGTGCTCAGCCACCCTGAAAAACCTTTTCCTGATGTCTTCCTCTGACTCAGAAAGCCATGAAGCCTGGGAAAATGTGTTTTTATAAGCCTCCTGCATTTTTATTTTTTAGATTTCTACATGTCATAGTAATGCTGTAGCCATCACACTGTGTATTCTTGAGTAACATTGCACACTATGGCTTCATATCATATCTCTCTGTAAATGTGTAAATGTGTAACAGCACAAAACTTCTCAACCATCATTGTACAACCATTAGTAGTTACATTTAAATTATGTTTCTTTCCTTGATGATGAGAATATCACTCAAGGCAGGGTCAGATGTTTTACTGAAGAAACATGATGTGTACTGTTTGTATTTTATCTCCTCTTAAAGGAGGTATTATATTGGATGGATTTGATTATTTTTTTACAAATTTACATGTCTTCTGTTCTCACTTAAAATTGTTCTTATTTCCCCACAAGTAATGGAACATACAAACAAAGTTGATAAATGGTGTATAATCTCTTAATTTCCCCATATTATTCTCTTTATAATACATGTGTGCCTGCTTCTTTTCTGATCATTACAGTTCCCATATGCTTCTCGGTGAGTTCATGATTGAACCACAGCTGATCTCTTTTTATCCTCCCTAGGAAAAATGAGACACAATTCCTTTAAGAAACTGTCAACTTTCTTAAATTCTTTTCCCTCTTAGGGAACTTTTAATATCTACATTTTTTTACACTGCGTATTGAAATAGTTCCTATATCAGCTCATGTTTAGAAGCTTGGATAAAACAAGAAAGCTTTTGCAAGCATTGTCAAGATACTTTTAGTCATTTTCTTTTTAAATAATGTGGCTTGAAGACATTGATTTTCCTCTGTTGTCAGCAATCACCTCCATTTTGAGTTGGACCAGGATGTTGGACCAGACTGACTCCTGAGGTTTCCCTTACAGCTTGATTTATCACATGATATCGTGAACTAGGAGTCTATTTCATCAAGGTCAAGCATGCCAATGGAGAGTAATTTTTTTAATTTGAAATTTTTCACTTTCATTTTAGCATCTTTTACTTCTCCACCTAAGCTTCTATGCAACATGAACCAGAAACATGCTACAAAACAGGATAAGATGCTTGAGTTAAAATTAAAACACAAACACAATCCCAATACAAATGGGGAAGAAGCAAAATATAATGTCTCACTCCTTCAAAAGTGTCACCCAAATCACAGTTCCACACTAGTCACTGTGAAGAAAAATTCACCTTTCTCCAGTCAAAACCACCACACACAGTTCTGTGGGGGTTTTTTAAATGAAGAACAGTGTTTGTAGAACTAAAAAAGCACATCAAGGGCCTAAAGAAAGTACAAAATAATTTATTGGGTAGTAATGAATTAACATGAAGAATTCTGCTGCACAACACTTTTGAGCAATCTGACACACTTAAAATTAATTGGGAGAACACTTTTATAAACAAATCTTCTTTTGTTAAATTGAATCATTAGGAAGTTCAGTTTGACTGCTCACAGATTCCTATCTTTTTTGATACAACTTAGTTATCGAGCTTTGGAAACACTATACAGTACATTATTGCTAAAATTATATTGGTTTTCTGATAAAATTGTTTCCATACAGGCTCTAAGACTGGAATAAACATGCTTCTTCAAAAACAAAACCAAAAAAAACCCCCCAAAGCCCCCCCACCAATCCTCCTACAAAACTTAAAAGCAGACTTAAATGTAAAATGCACTTACAGTACTGGCAAGTTCTAAGTAGCTTCCTCCAACAGAGTTGTTAAAATTTGAGGCCTGAGCTAGAAGTCTTCGCAGAGCAGCCTGTTGAACCACTTTGCTTCCACCATACTCCAACACCTTTTGTAGCCTAAAATGACTGTGGAGGTCTGGACTCTGAAGGTCTCTCGCTCCTGAATCATACTCCCAGCTTTCTCTGGCTCCTGATAAGGCACCTAAAATGCAGAAAAGGAAAAATATTCTAGTATGGACTGTGTACAAAGAGAACACATAATCTCTCAAGTCGGAAGGCACTCTGCTCTTCACAGGACTGCCTAAACCTAAATCATATGACCAAGAGCATCATCCAGGTGCTCCTTGAATTGTACCAGACTTGCTGCCATGACCATTTTACTGGCGAGCCTGTTCCAGTGACGAGCTATCATTCCAGAGAGGAATCTTTCCCTAACATCCAGTCTGAACTTCCCTGATGCAGCTTCATTCCCTTTCCTCATGTCCTGTCACTGCTCACCTGAGAGAGGAAATCAGCACATCTGAGGTCACCCCTCAGCCTTCTCTGCTCCAAGCTGAGCAAACCCAGTGACCTCAGCTGCTCCTTTAGATCTTTCACCACCTTAATCTCCCTCCTCTGGACACACTCCCATACTTTGAAGCCTTTCACAAGCTGAGAAAATACCCAAAAATGCACACAGTACTCAAAGTGGGGCAGCAACACAGTGCGGATTAGGTCCACCTTCTCCTTTGACTGGCTGATGATGCTGATATACCCAAGGACATAGCCCTTTTGGCTGCCAGGGCATGCTGCCAATGCAGGAATAATACTGACCATAATTCCAGAAAGAAAAAAAGCAAAACCTCCACTGCCATTACTGTGCATCTTGCATATGCTTATAATATCAGGGAAAAAAACACAATAAAATTTCCAGTGCGTAGGTGAATTACTAAATTACAAGATTCAGAAGGAAAACTAAAAGTATTTGCATATGTTATTTAGTACACTGCAAAACCAGCATCGTTTACAACAGCCAAGGACCAGGAAATGAATATCAGTAACTCACATCAGATTGAAAAGTAGCAGACATCAAAGAGCAAAAGAAGAAAAACATAATTCCTTTAACTTTTTGTTTACGTAGTGTCAACAAATAAGTGTATCTTTTATCTGTATAGTTTTCACTTTTTATGTTACCATTGCTTTTTTTATTTTCTCAGGATTGCTTGTTTCAATTCAAGTTTCAGACATCAATCATAAGGTATTCCATTACAAATCAATGGAAGTATATGATCTTGTGGCGAGCGACAATGAATGCTTTGAGAAGGTTTCTGTATCATGAAGCTGTAGGGGTCTTGTTTCTTCATGAACAATCCTTCCAATTCTCTACGCACAGAGATGAGCTTAAACCATAAAACAAGTAGAAGAAAAATTTCTAATTTTGTCAGAAAGTATTTCATCCCTGGCTGCTTCTAATTCCCTTATGAATGTCCCACTCCTATTAAAATCTTGTTAAGTTTTACATTCAACCATTTTCTATGGCAAAACAATCCACAGCAGGTTATTTAATAACCCTGGGCAGTACTGTAAAATTTCATCTATAGTATAATGAAGATTAAAAACTAATAAGTACGTGTCCAAGCATACACTCTTGTTAATAGAAAAGTCAGAATAGAATCCAGAGCTACAGACTAGATCAAAACTCTAAATCAAACATGCAATCATCAAACCATAAGTCATTACCTGTAATGTCATCCTATTTTTTGAAAGCTTTCCTTTTCTTGAGCTAGTTTTTTTCTCTCAAATATTAATCAGCATTCTAAGGGAGTGCTTACTAATTAGTGGTTGTTACTTATTCAGTACATTACCAGGCAAAACCAATAAACTACATTCTCTATAAGGAGAATGTCTCTCCCTTGCCAAGAAAAGTTTGAGATGCAAAAGTACAAGTGGAAAATCAGCCAGAAGGGCTGCAAGGCAGTAACTGATATGTTGGTTCAGATCAACACCCTAGTATCATGTAAAGCTGCTATGCATGAAAAGCATACTTAGGAAACCTGGAGTTGGTTTCCCTGTCTTTCTGCAATGCAAAAATTTTAGTCTTGAAACATCTAAGTAGAAAATAACACATAATAATTACAGTTTATACTAATATAATTATCATGATTCCTTACTACTGGTAGAGGGAGATTAATTAAAGATTAATTCGATGACTTTCACACCAAGAGCATGCATCAGTGTACTTCATCTAGCTACACGCTGCAAATTTCCAACACACTTGTACGGAGATACTGGTACCCAGCAATATTTTATACAGCAGGCAGGGCACTGTGGCTGTGCACAACGCTGGGTGTCTCTGCCCTCGTGTGGCTACAGAGCACCACAGAACAAAAAATCAGCAGCTTTTGCCACTTCGCAGGCCTGCCAAGAGCACGGGAAACAACCCTCTCTGGGCAAGCAGAGCCACAGAATTAAGAGAGCTGGTTGTATCATACAGATACATATCTTTCTATAGAGCTAAATATGGCACATGTTTGTACAGAGAATGTGCACTATCTTTCTATTGCTCAAAAATCATTGTTCTGCAAAAGAGCGTCCATTCATTAACAACAGCAATTAAAAACAACAGATCTGTTAAAGGACCCAAGTGGCCTTCATAGATTGCACCATCTACTATCAGACTGAACATTCTGCTGTCACAGAAGACACCTGTCAGATATAGATGGATCAGGAAACACTGAGGTTTCATTCCTGTATTATGACTGTATCATTAACCTAAGTTTTCTTAAAGGTTCATGTCAATACTCCAAATTTAAAACATACAGACTAAAAATGGAAGGGGAGATGATTAGAAGGAATTTCTAGTATTTTATTTTGGGCTAAATATCCCAAAATAAAATCCCTAAATTTGTCCACTGTTTTCCCAACAGATTCCAGAACTCTGGATGTTAAAATGCTGTCCTGAATCATGCACCTCCCAAATCTCATCTTTGCAGGGAAACCTGAACTTTCACTTGTAATTGAAGATTCAACCAGGACAGCTCTTGTATCTTGCTGTAATTAATATACAATTCCTTCTCTTACAATACTAATCAGAAATAAGGAAACATTAGGTATGGTGGGTGAAAGCTGACCTGGTAACTAGGAACCTGTAGTTAATAAATCTGTGTTTAAGATTGGTCTTTGCAGAACAACATACAACCCATGGTAGCTCTTCCCTGTTCAGCTGCACTTAGAATAAGAAGAAGCATGAAATTTCTGTATTAAGTGAAACAAAATTATCATGAAAATTCCCAGATAGTAAGCAAGCGGGGAATTTGATGCTACTACAATGATTAAACAGAAAAAAAAACATACATAAATAAATACATTGCAGGATATTTGTATTGGACAAGTAATATAAGAGCATTTTGTTTTCAAAATATATAAGTAACACTTTAATTCTAGAGTAAGAGAGTTAAAGCAATACTTTTCTGAAGTGAATGAATACACAGCATATTAAGAATTAAAAAGGACAGTTTAGTTTCATGGCACATGAAAGATTCCAAAATCACATAAAATTTCAATTTGTGAATAGTATCAAAGCTGTTTAAAACAACTTTAATCAATTCACTTGATAAATTCCACTCTGAAAAGTGTACTCTGCCCACGTGCATTGACAATTCTTGCTATCTAAATCTTCCTTTATCACTTGCAAAGCTCTCTGGTCTGTGTTCTGGTACTGGTGCCACCCTGACATTCTAAATTGAAAGAAAATAGCATTTCATCTTATGTTCCAGCAGTTAGCCTTTGTCTCAGAAGGCTTGTACTCTGCAACAATGAATCACATGCCTACCAAAAATACAAGTCTGCACATACAGACAAGATTTTTGGTTTGGTAAAGGCTAATTTTGCCAGGCTATGCTGGTGAACCAAGCATTATGTGATTTCTTCATTGCTCACAGAATGGTAGGACACTGAAGATGTATTTATTTCTGAAACGACTTGGGGTATCAGGAAAAGCAAGGCACTGTAAAATTAGCCCTGCAGAAAGTTCTGAAATGAGTCTGACTTGTGAATGGCGAACACAAAGATAGCTGACAAATTAAGTGCACAACAAGCTCCTTGGTCACACAGCTTCACCTCACTCAGTGAAGAGTTTGATCACTGTTTTCCAACAGGTAGCCATTGCATTAGCTACTTAAACTTACATGCATTATATTACCAGAAGAATTTTATTTTGCTCATCTTTCATTCAACAGTTAAATTGTGATAAGCTATCACAAAGAGTTGGAAAGTTGAATTATTATTATTATTATTATTATTATTCAGTGAAGGCAACAGGGAGATTTGTGAAAAGCACTAGCCCTTTCAAAGCTCCCTGGCAACTTCAGTAATAATTTTGGGGATAATGGCACTGAATGAAAGGGAAAAATTAACAAAATTAACAAGGAGTTATCATTTTGTCCTTGCTAATCAAATCAGGGCCTTGAGGAGTAGGTCTACCTATAAGAAATGGGAGCTGTGTAGGAAGCGAAGAAGAATGAAAGTAATTCTTTGGACATTCAGATAATCCAAGATGATGCAAACATCACAAAACCCAAATGCACTTTAAAGAAAATTTATTAACTGAATAGAGCTCCAATTGCTCAAAAACATACCAAATACAGTAAATTAAAATAACTGAAAAAAAGCTATGTTCTGTAGAGGGATCAACTTCATAGTAATCCAACCTGATTAGGAAAGTGAAAATAATAGTCATATTTGGAACTTATCACAACTATTTTCATTGTTTTTTACAAAATACTTCCATACAGGAATCAAAGGCCAAACATTCTGGTTTCAGTTGGTAGCCTGACAGCTAATGTTAACTCTTTCCTATTTAACAGGACTCACTCTTTAAAACATATTATTTTGCGTCAGATTATAAAACAATATGAATGACACCTATGAATGGCACAGCTGCAGAGTGATGATGATAATAACTGACCCTCACATGCACAGCTGGGTGAGAATGTTTATTAATAGAGAAAGCTATCTGTAAATCCATT
>VZTB01003287.1:0-11738 GCA_013397245.1 Thryothorus ludovicianus | reverse complement strand
GGGGGGGGGGAAGAAATGTATTCTCAAGTCTACATTCAGTCCTAGAGATACTTCACATCAAAATCTTTTGCAACACTTGTCCAGTGACTGAGAAAGAAATAACTGCTGTGGGCAAAACAGTTACAGAAAATGGGGACTCCCAAGGCAAGGGTCTGTGGGATCTCTGTCTAAATTTTTTTTCTCCCACCATGTCTTTTTTCTGGTTTGATGAACATTGCACGCAATATACAACGTTAGGCTGTGTTATTTCAGGCCTTTTCTCATTAGCCTTGGGAGAGAGAATAAGAAGCTCCAAGATATGGAAACTACAGCTTTACCCTACCCTGATTAACTAACACAACTTACTCATGGGAGAAATCTCTTTTTTGAAATTAGGTCTAAGAGGAAAATTGAATCACATGGATAATTTCTGCTCTAAAAGCTGCTGTCAGCTCACACGTCACCTTCCTTTTGTCCCTGACCTACAAGTTCACACATTTGCACTTTCTTCTGGTATATTTCTCAAAATCTTCACAAAACCTGAACTATATTTCAGGTTCAGAGTAGTATCCTCAACATTGGTATATTCAAAATTCAGGAATCTGCTAATTTTGTTCTGTGCAACTCACTACAGGGTATCATTATGTAATGAATTTCAGAAACCCTTAAATGCATGTGTGAAGAAATTGGAACAATCTGCAACATAACTACCAGAGTAATGCTATCTTTTTTTCTTTTTTTTTTTTAGGATTTTGGATTTTAGTTTTTTACATTCCATGACATATTCATATTTTTCTAAGTAGATTTTTATCACTTGTAAGAACTACGTCAAATCTTAAGAAAAATAAATCAAACAGCTACATGAAAATTAGAATAGATAAGTGAATAAGCTTGCCAAGAACAAAACCACAAAGTAGACAATCTAATTCATAAAGCCTTGAGAAAGTAAAACACAGACATATCTAGTTATAGGAAGAGTTTCTCTCATTACAATTTCCCAATTATTCAATACAGCTTTTGGATGAAGAAGCTGGGTTTGTTAAACCAGTTGTCCAAACTATAGATACATTAGCAAATGTTTGTGGAATTTCTGTCAATTTATCTTCTTCAAATTTATTTCTATTACCGGAGAAATGCATCTACGTAAACTATCATGGTTTCAGTACTTGTCAGCAAGAAGGGCATTGGACATATAGGAAATAGTAACTCAGAAAACACAATAAAAGCACACTATCCACAACACCTTCGTACACCTGTCCTTGACTCTGAAGTAATTTAAGATTATCCTTAAGACCAGATAACCATTAGCTCTATTCAGACATAAGAAACAAAGGATAAGGATGACTTCTCAACAATCTACAAAAAAAGGTCTCCTAGTATCCAGTATTGTTTAAGCATGTAAACTAAATTTTGCCAGAACACTGCTGGCTAACAACTGCATTGTACTCAGGAACTTAATCTAGAATTTAATTTGAAGTTTCTATTAACACAGAAAACAATCTTTTTTTTTCCCATGAAAATTAATAATTTCTAGTAAAGAGGGAAGTATATAATATGTAGGAAAAAGAGTACCTAAAACCTGAAGTCATACAGAAGCTAGAGGAAGTTCCAACATACCTTTCAAATACAGTATTTGTACTGTATGCACAGTACTTCTAAAAAAAGTTGGCTCTCCTTACACGGAAATTTACATGTGAATAATCAGCTTCGTCCCTGATTAGATCTGGCCTGAATACACATGTACCCAAGCAAACAAATGAAACATCCAGAGCTTGTTGCCTGTCAGTTTAATTTTGTTTCTGTTTCATGAACCATAGTATGCCAGAGCCACATGAGAAACAGGCAGATGAAGAGCACATCACAGAAGTCAGGAGAGTTAAAGCAGAAATGTGCTGAGAGGCAGCCCTTGATTTACAAAAGCTGAAATGTAAAATGCGTGACAGCGCTCATCTTGAGTCAAATGAAGCATGCCTTCTATGAAAATGCCAGGTGTGGTCTTTCAGTTTCTCAAGCTGATCACAGTTTGCATCGAAAGCATAAACTGGGACCAAACTGAAGAAGTGATGTTGTAATCCAGTTAAAAAACATGTGGCAAACCCAAACCACAGCTCCACGTGTTACCACTGGAGCTGACCAAGAGGCACAGACAGCAGTGCTGTGAAAAAAGCCTGACCTGTGGTGCTCTGCAGAGCTAGTTTGGGCCAGCCCTTCTATCAGCTCTGGGAACAGAGCTCCTTCAGCAGCTCTCAGAACAGCGGCATTCTGTTTCTCCCAATCCTACCCACTCAGCTATCTGTCCTTTCCCTTTCCTCTCAATATGCTAAGGTATTTGGTAATTTCAAGGGCATTTAGTAGGGGTGTCAGTGTCAAATACACTGAATTCCTTAACTTTTACGGAAGGCACAGAGGTGACCGACTCTGTTAATGCTTCTACTGAGGGAGGTAACACAGTGCAATGCAATGCTCAACCTTGATTAGATACACTAGGGGACAAAAAAAAGAAAAATCCCTGCAAACACATGGAAGCGAGGAACCTTTAGGAAAGCAAAGAGTTTGTTCCTCATACAATGGAAGGTCAAGATACGCTACTCCTAGCAGCAGGCCATGGTGAACACTAAAGACTTGCATGTGTTCAGAGACTCAGTCCTGTAAGACAGGGTTAGAGGGAGGGAAGCCATGTGTGTGTGAGCAAGTGCAATTATCTCTAATTCGAAGTCCCTGAGGTGAAATTTAATATTGTAAGCATTGCTATATGATCACTCAGTCCCTACTATCTTCTCTAATAATTTTCTTCTTACCATGCTAAGGGACAGAATTATCACTTGAGAATAAAATCTGGTCTAATACAGATTAGCTGTTCCTATTCTTATTTAAATATTTTACAAAAATAGATTCAATGGTGTTTAATACATACTATATAATATTATTTTAGTAAGATTCATCAGCTCTCAATTATAAATCTCTGGAAATTCAAGCTCATTTTTAAGGATGACATAGAACTTAAACTCTCTGTTTCTTAAAAAAAAGAAGAAAGATTAAGTATTTGGTACTGCTTTGCACAAAGACAGTGGTATCAAAAGATTATTTAAATGTAATAAACTAAACCACTTACAATTGACAGGATTTTGTATGTAATTAAATTTAGTCTAACAGAAACTCAAAGCTTTTCTAGTTAAACATATCGAAGGGTAAAACTTTGCTCCTAAATCTCAAGAAAATCTGCAGCATGCCTTTGAATCCATATGAGCCTCTGTAGTTTTTAATTAAATATAGCATAAATAAATGTAATTCCTCCATCAGTTTCTTGAGAGCAATTTATTTGCAGTAAGATCGAACATGGAATTAATGTAAAGCAAAAATAATGATTTTGCAGCCCCACTGCTCTGCCTCTCCTTTACCCATAAGCTTAATTTAAGGTTGAATTCCTACCATTCCTTTGATTATTTCTCAAGCTTGATCCACTATGCAAATAAATTATCATATCAGTTTTCAGGGGACTTATTTTCAGTAAAGAAAGGGGAGTTGGCTATGAATTATTTACTAAGTACTAACCTACAGCCAAAAATTGGTAAAGGACTTATATTCCTAACTGTTTATCTAGAACATGAAATCAGATCAATAAATACATGCAGTTACAGGAAACCAAGAATTTACCAAAAAATAGTGCCATTTCTTGTTCATCCACCAAGTAAATGGATGCTAGAAATAGGCTATTTTTTATCAAGGGGAAAAAAAGGCACTTGGCTCCTTGTAAAGAGCTAGACAAATCTACACTATGCATAATGTAAATAATTCTAATAGTAGTTTTTATAAAAGTCATACGAAGCCATACTACACTGAAAAAGATAACAGAAGGCAAAACTGTTCTGGCAGCTCTCTACTTTAAATATTAGAGATGTATTTCTGCTACGTTAAAGTTTTCATGTGCCAAAAAATCCACCTCCATCACTCACTATGTTATTCAGAAATTTACTGTACCATCATGGCCCTCACTCTCCACAGTTGGACACAGCACCCACATATTTGATCAGTAACTCACACTCTTTCTGCATTTCCTACTGAAACAATATAATAAAGAGTCAGGTCACATGGTGGCTGCAAGACTTCAACAACACTTTCTAAAGTTATTTTATTATTTTTTAATTGTATTTTAAAATGCAAGAACATTAAGAGAGATTACACTCCATTTCACTTATAGAAAAATGACTGGTTATTACTTGGAAATTATTGTCAAAGCTCCTGCTGACATTAATAGTGTAGGGCAAGAACTACCATACATTATAATAGCTTCAAACTGCTGATTAATAAACATCAAAAAGCCAAATTCTAGTAACTTAGAAAACTTCTTTTTTTGTGCACTTGAATAAAACATTAAGCTTTTAAATCCATACACTCATTTGCTCATCAGGATGGTAGATATGGATGCAGGTTTGGCTGAGGACATACATCAGTGAGTATTAATAATCTTAAGTCCTGTACCTTGATTTAAAAGAGTCAACCAATTTCCTCACTTCTGTATCCCACCTGGAAACACAGGTGTGAACATTTGTTGGGCAAAGTTGGGCAAAATTATTCAAATAACCATGTCAATGATAAAAAAGATGGATGAAACGAAGTTCAACAGTAAATTAAATGCAATTACATCTTGCAACTTTTTTCAAGTTTTCTTCATAATGAAAAGCAAAATTTATAGGCAGCACAGGTAATTTTATATTTAGATAATAGTTTTTGCTTTTTTTAAGAATCTGGAACAGTTTCAAGAAAATGCAGCACAGAATGCTGCCTGACTGGTAATCTCTGCACAATTACACACAAACTTGCAGTGTAAAAACATTCCTATCAGAGGCTGGATTCCTTTGTTTCAGATCATTAGGATCCCTGCTACTCAATACCAGTCAAATGAATTTTGACTCTTTGAAAAGAAAGCTGTGTAGAACATTTTGAACAGTGCTGCCACAATGTTTTTCTTTCAGAACCAAATAAAATCCAGTTGCATCCTAAATGCTCATTTTTAGTATTTCCTCCCATCCTTTTTCTGAGGGGAGCATCTCTGTATGTTCTCTAAGAATTCTTCCAAGATTCAAGGTAGGAAAAGGACAAATCCCATAATTCCCCATAGCTCTAGAAGTACAGTCCAGTAAGGTAGTCACACTTGACCAGCAGAGCAAAATATATCAAGGCAGGAAATTCAGATGTCTTCTGGACTTAACTTTTGGGAAAAAAAAAATAGGAAAAGAAAAATAGGTTCACTCTACTCACCAACTTTAAAAATGCATTAAATTATTCTTGTAAAACTAACAGCAATTGGGAAACAGGGGAAAAAAGTATCTGAGATTGAATTCCATACACTAATAAATTTGGAAGTTTATCTATGAATACTTTTTGGAAGCAATTAATAAGATTTCTTTGTGGGATAAATTTTGAGACTACTATGTTTGCCTTTCTCTTATAAAATTTAGGAGCTGTCTTTCACCTCTGATTACTACAAATCATAATTATTTTGCTGATTTGTCCAAGAAAGAAGATTCTAAACCGCAGAAATCTGGTCAGCAAACAGTGAAACTTTATATAGCTATCTAGCAGCAGAATAACAACTCTGTTTTGCAGAAAAACACAACTGTGTCAGCACCGAAAAAGCAGGCAACAGAAGACAATTGTATGATCAAGGGAACACACAATATCCTTAAAGCAAAAACAAGACACAGCCTTGGCCTTGAAATATTGTCTGACAGCTCCAGAAAGAGATTCACAGACTGGAAATCAATTGAGCACAAGGCTTATGAAGATTTCAATACAGAAAGTGATGGGAGAAAAGGGCATAGAAACTAGAGAGTTTTGCAGTTCAAGAATAAATATGAAAGAAGGATAAAGAAGAAATGCTAACAATGAGCTAACAACATGTGACTACAAAACCATAAAATATGAGATGGAAGATAAAGAGAGCTATGAAACAGATTTGTTGTGCTGAGAAGCCAAACTAAAAGGCCAAGGAACATGAGATGATGGGATGATAATGGAGTAGTACAGTCCATCTAAAGAGTAAAAAAATGAGTTTGCCAGGGATACAAAGTAAACAAGGAAAATTTGAATTTCTGAGATGACTAGCCAAAAACATGTGCAAAGTGACTAGAAGACAGAAATGTTAACCCCATACCTCCAAAGCAAATAAAGAACTAAATGGATAGACCAAAGCACCAAAATAAACACATGCCCAGTTTTACTTTCTATGAAGCTGACTACTGATGAGATAAAGACAGGTGTGACTGATCAGTAAAGCCCTACCATGGGAGCAGGATCAGAGATGGGCCAGGGTGATATGCCCATGAAGCTCTGGGAAGGATGTGGGCTGGGACTGATCACAGCTGTTGCAAAAAAAACTGGCTTGATCTCAACACCAAGAGGACCTAACACCTAATGGTGGGCTTTGCTTTAGATAAACTAATCAGCTGAGAGAATCAACTGCTGCTGTATTGTCACAGTGCAGCTAGTCTGAAGCTGCGCCCCAAACTCAACCAGCCTAGAAGTAAACAAGTCCCTGGGTGAGAGATGATAGGATGGACTTGAACACATACAAAGGATCCCAGCCAATCTCATGAGCCCTAAATACAGATGTATCATTGGTCAGGGAGCTGGGCAGTGCTAAAACCCAGACCAATCAGTCATGTAGGACTGGGAGTTTTGAATCCCCTATATATGGAGAGTCTGAACACTAAAACATACCGCTGTCACATGGATCTCTGAGAGTTTGTGTTGTCCCTGTCTCTGACCAATGACCCATCAGGTAACATTCTTTCTCTTTGAGTTCAGTAAGAGTGTGAATTTCTCCCTGCATTAGCCAGGCCAGTGTGGAGTACTTGTATACAGAGCTCAGTCACACTGGTACTGTGATTGAGCTGTGCCCTACAATTGCTCTCTTCTGCTGGGTATGATTTATATTTGTATTGTGTTTTCCGTATGCTTTGCATCATGCTGCTAAAACAGAAATCCCATGTACTACCAACTACCTTCAAATAAATAATTAAATATGATGTTTAACATTACACCTGACAACAGGTCAGTAACATCAGAAGCTGGAATAACACGACTCTCCAGAAGATGTATGAAGCATGTCCAACAGCAAAAATATTCCCAAATTAAAGACACTTCAAAGAAAAACTATTGGAAGATTAATGGAAGATTCCTAGTTTAAGAAGTGTTTTAAAACATGTAGGCACATATAAAGAAAAAGTGAGATGTAGCAACTCCAACTAAATTACCATCAGAGGCTGATGGCATTTTTGTGAAGCACAGATGCAGGTCAGTTACATGTCACCAGCCAGCAGCTGTGCTTAGCCAGCATGCACTTCTTGTAGGGAGCTGGGGAATGGACAGCATCCTCTGCTTTTTCCACAAGACACCACACTTTGCCATTTTTGACCCCAGAATCTGTGTGCTTAAGTCTCTTCCATTTTTTACAGTGGGAAAGGAAGCATTCTGCAGGTTGTAACATTTCTGACCTAATGGTGACTGGTCACAGTGCTGTAATGGACTGTCCTCAATGACACAGATACAATGACACAGATAATCCCTTCCAACATCCTGTTTTCCTGTGAAAGGAATAGCACATTTTTCTTTTTTTTGTTTGTTAGTTTGCATTTTTTGGGAGGGTTGTGGTTTGGTTTTGTTATTGGTTTCTTTCTTTCTTTTCTTTTGTTGTTGGTTTTCTTTGGTTTGGTTGGTCCTGGTTTTGATTTTGATTTTTTTGGTGTGTTTTTTAACTAGATGGAGAAGTATTTTGTATTCTCTAAACCACAGTGCTCTTCCAGTATTCAGATCTCCCACTAAGTTGGAATGATCTTCAAAGTATCTAAGAAGCCTTAGTTCCTGCAGTGTATTATGATTGGAACCAAGATTAAGTCTCCCCTCATTTTTCACTTTTACCTACATACCTGCCTGGACTTTACAGACAACAGAGGACTCCCTGGATCTTCAGTTACCAGTCCTTGTCCTTCCAAGGAAGTCTGTTCTCTTGTGCAATTTGCATTTTTAGAAGCGGATGCTCTGCCTACATTCTAGTTTACATTTTGATGACAAGTCTGCATCTGTTACAACAGCACTCTAGCATATGATGAAATTATACCAAGGCAGATTCACAAAAACCTTTAGGGGCAGCCCTAATGCCAGTAAAATCAGTAACAAACACTCCATAGTTTATCTTTTCTTAAATTACACCAACCGGACATTTAAAAGTCAAACCAACCTAAACTCTTATTGCTGCTAGTTGGCCAGGAAGCTACTCTATGCCTTAATTTTTTTTCTTTAGAAGTGTCATCCGATTTCACAGAAAGGTCCACTTCCTCCTTCTTGATTTCCTGTACCAGTTCCATGCGGTACTGATTAAAATCCTGGAAGGAAAGTTTTCCATTTTCATCTGCGCCCAGCTGGTGCATGATCTCTGCAACAGACGCCTCCATATTCAGCTGGTGGCACACCATCAACAAGTCATTCCTAAAGATATTTTCAGAGGGAAAATGGGGGCAGAGGAAGATTGGAAAAGTGATGTCCTAGGGTGACGTTATGATGTTTGTATCCCCATTCGTGTGTGTGATTTTTGCTGGATATCATGTTCTGTGCCTTTAAGACTGTGTCTGAAGAGCGAATGTTTTGTTTGGGTTTTACTATCAGCCTCTCCCCCAAGGCCAGCGGAACACAGAGACAGGCAATACCCAGTGCTTTTTATGCTTTCTTGCTTTTGCCTTTCACTCTGGCTCTTGCTCTTACTTCTGCTTTGCTTCTGCTTGCTATTTAGCTAGTTTACCTAACAGTCCAAATTTCTTCCTGGACTGTTTCTCCTTTCTTTTTTGGACCTACTTGAATCTGCTCTGGACTGGGACCTGGGAACATCAAAAGTCTCCATCCTGTGGCCTGCAGCAGCTGCCCCAGCACCGGAGGGATTGATAACCGAGTGACCACCCCTGAGAGATTCTTTCTGAATTTGTCATCTTTTTCAGAGCAGTGAAAGACTGGTACCACCTAGAATTGTTCATTTTGTGTATTGGGGGATGCTGTGTCTGTTAAATAAACAGGTTCTTTCCACTTCTCTCCGAGGAATTCTTCCTGGACCGGTGGGGGGGGAGGGGCCATGTGGGCTTGTTTTCTGGAGGGGCCCCCTCTGGAGAGTCTCTCCCAAATTTGCCCTAAACCAGGACAAGTGCGAATACAGAAAACATAAAAACAAAAAACTTAGTTTAGAAAAAAAGGAATACTAGCCCTGTCTAATGTGGATATGCATTAATAAATGGACATTTAAAACCAACAAGCCAACTGCTGAAGGAAACAAAATCTTGAAACAATTTCTCCAGCACCTGAATGATGATAGATGCATATTTATCAAATGACAAATAATCACATTCTAAATAAAATGCAGGCAATCTAATTCAGCCAGATCTGAAGCAAGAACTGCTCTACACTACCAAAATCATCTGGGTGCCCCATTCTGCTTCTTTCCTGCCATCCTTTTCTTAAACACTTTTTGAACTGCATTGCATAGCACTACTAGACCAATATATACCGCAAATAGCAAGAGTGTGTTTCTATGTTATGGCCTCTTTTAAAAAGCTTAAAAGCATATTGCTTAATTCTGTGTTGAACAAAAGCCTTCTGAGAAGGAAGGCAAGGAAATGTATACTACTATTATGTGAATTACTAGCAGATTTAGTATTATTAACTCATTACTAGTATCAGAGCATCATTCAGAAGGTTTCTATGAAAATATGATACTTTGAAATATTCAAAATTCTTGCATGAACAGTTTCACTGAAGTAATTTATTATCAGAATCAAGGCCCATTCTATTCTACAGAAAGAAGTTGTACTTTGGGTGGAGCTCTTTAGGTCTCTTCTATGACAGGTGCTTGTCTTTCTGTAAATGACCCACCAGCTGAATGGGTGACAGCACACAGAACTAGACACCAGCTTAAAGCATACACTGAAAAGAGACTATAACTTGAAAGCGGAAGTCCTGTTCTGCAACAGCACAATTCTGTTAATTCAAGTTTAACTTGAGAACTGTTGGGAATAAGTTCCTAAGTTTGTTGAATTAGTTGTTGGTTGATGCTGTTAAGAATAAGTTCCTAAGTCTGTTAAGTTGGTTTTCAGGTTAATTGTTGATGTTAGTTAACAGAATAAATTACCTTGTTATTCTTGTCAACAACTGTACCTTCCCTATCCCATCAGGAAATGCCTCCGCTGTTCCCCAAAACTGTGCCCGCCACAAAAGAGGAGGAGACATCAACTGCAAATATGCAAATGAAGGGTGCATGGTCCCATCTGAAGCAAAATACCTCTAGAACAACGAGCCCATATGACATCTGGAGAAACCAACAACATACCTCATTGAAAAAAAGGCAGAGAAATCTTCCCATCACATTTTTTCCATTCAAGAATGTAATCACCATAACCTGAATGAGAGTCAATTAGAGTGACATGTCTAGACTTCAAGCCAGTAAGTGCCTTCCTGAGGACTCCTGCAAGGACAGAAGCCCCAGCTCTGCCCTGTGACAAAGCTGCAATACTCCTCCTCCTCCGCATCGTCCACGGGAGCAGCGGTGGTGTGCACAACCCCTCAGGCTCCCACCCAAGAGCTGATTCCAATAAAGGCCATTCAAAAGGAGCTGGTCTCCTGGCCCTATTTAATTTCAAGAACTGTTATAAATCTCAAAGTTTTTCATCAAGCATACATCTTGTATATGTACCATCAAATGTGCTATTGTCTGCTTATCTCTACTTTATGTCACTTGATTTTTTTCAAGCAATAGCTTCATCTGTCAGCAGCAACTGTGACTCATCCCACAACAAGTCTCCAATTTTCCTTAGCTTTATGCCATCTCAGATTTAAGGATTTTACCTATTATCATGTCATCCAAATCATTAATCCTTATAATGCTGATCCAGTCCAGGCAATCCTTCTGATTTCAATTTGATAGAGTATTTCATTTGTCAAACAAAGCACAGGCATCTAATGAGCTCCAAGTAATAGCTCGGGAAAAACACCCAAACTGAAGTCTCTTTTAGTCTAGTTCCTTGGCTTAAAAGGCATCCTTTATGATGTCTAAAAGCGCAATTAAAAAACATCAAAAGCCTTAAAATAGACAAGACAAAGGGCATCTCTCATTTCACTCCTACCACAAACTGCTGACACACGATCTAGATTAGATGGGTTCTGTTTAATAAATACTTGCTCTCACTTTCTCAAGAGTGTGTGTGTCCTTGCATCCCGCACAGCGACATCTGGTGACCGCCGAGTGAACTTCAGCCTAGGGGTCAAGGTATAGTATATCCCCTGGATCTCGGTGAAATCTCATCTCACAGGCTGTTTGCCTGCGAGAAATTCTGATAACCATGGTAAGGTCTGCGATCTCTCCAAGAGACGCTCTCGTCTTAGGCATTTGGGGCGCGGTCTTGGAGAGGAAGCAGGTGGACCTGCCCATGGATGAGGTTGAGAAATTGTATCTCTGGGGCAGGCGNCCTCGGGGACCCTGGGAGTCGCGGCGAGGCAGCCGCGGCGCCGCTCGCCCCCGCATCTCACGGGCTGGAGAGCAAGGAGGACTCCCCCCCCCTCCAAGCCTTTCCGGCGTTTGAGTGTGGGGGGCAGCGGGACCAGCCCGGCTTGGTGCTGGAACAGGGTTCTGCGGATATCTGCTGTCCCCGTTGCCAATTCGCTGGGCCGCACCCGCTCTTCGCTGCGGCGGGCACCTCGGCCCCCACTGAGGGCGGTCCAGC
>VZTB01003285.1:1377-12737 GCA_013397245.1 Thryothorus ludovicianus | reverse complement strand
GTGTGGCCTCACCAGTGCTGAGTGCAGGGGGACAATCACTTCCCTAGTCCTGCTGCCCAAATTATTCCTGATACAGGCCAGGATGCAATTGACCTTCTTGGCCGTGTGGGCACACTGCTGGCTCATGTTCAGCTGGCTGTCGAACAATACCCCAAGGTCCTTTTCTGTCAGACAGCTTTCTAATCATTCCACTCTTCTCCAAGCCTGTAGTACTGCATGGGGTTGTTGTAATTGAAGTGTAGGATCCACCCAGCAATTGGCCTTGGCCCATCGATCCAGCCTGTCCAGATCCCTCTGCAGAGCCTTCCTGCCCTCCAGCAGATCAACACTCTCAGCCCAACTTAGTGTTATCTATGAACTTACTGAGCGTGCACTTGATCCCCTCTTCCAGATCATCAATAAAGGTATTAAACAGGGCTGGCCCCAATACTGAGCCATGGGCAACCCCACTAGTCACTGGCCACCAAGTAAATGTGGCACCATTTACCACCATGCTCAGGGCCCGGCCATCCAGCCAGTTCTTAACCCAGTGAGGAGTGTACCTGTCCAAGCCATGGGCTGCCAACTTTTCCAGGAGTATGCTATGGGAGACAGTGTCATAGGCTTTGCTGAAGTCCAGGTAGACATGGTAGCTCCTTCCAACTACCATCTTTCTTTTGTAGCCAATTTTTTAAATAGTAGGAGTTAAAAGGCACCACTTGGCTATTAAAACATGCCATTTTGTTCTGCTCCCTTGCTTAATACTTCCTTGCTTTAGCCTGTACCTGACTTTGTGTGCAGACAAGGTCACTATATGATCTTTGTATTTTCTCCCATTGCCCTACTTTGCAAATCTGGTTTGCTTTGCAGGGAGGATAGAGGAAACTGACTTCTGTTTGGATAGGAGGTAATTACTCTTATCTTAAGCCAGATCTGTTTCAAAGTTAGTTTCTGCTAGCCTAGCCATGAATAGGCATATATTTATTACTTCTTTATGCTAAAGCTATAGTCATAAAGTGCAGGAATGCAGATGGCTTACAAAATCTTACTGGAATTATAAACTGTACAAAGATTTGTTTGATCTACAAAAAACTCTAGCATTGTGTTGTGTCCCACCCCTACACAGAAGGGAGCACCCAAGGTTTGTAGATGCCTGTGGTCAAAAAAGAATAGCAAAATCCAAAAGGTAAAAAAAAACCCTCTCAAAGTTTTATTAGTATACTATGCACTCTGCATGGAAATTGGTATATATTTTTCCCCATAATAATAATTATGATGCTAATAATAATAATAGAATAAAAATAAAGAGCGGAAAAAATAGAAAAATGAAAGGGAGCTCAGAAAGAGAGGAAAGGGGATCACCAGTCCTGATTCCAACATCAATACAGATGACAGGGAGTCCTGAGGATGCCGCCTAGGCTCTGTGGGGATACCTTCTTATAGGTAATTTTTCCCTGCCCTGGGATTAAGTTCCTCCCTCTTCATGTAAATGAGTTAGCATGTGCAGTCTGTTCTTCTGGACCTTTCTGGAAATGGGTCGGGGGGCTTTGAAGTTCCTTTGGTGGTCTCGATCCCCCTCTATTGGTCTTGCATGCTCCTTGATCCCACTTCTGAGCTTCTGCTCTATGTTGTGTTCTGACCATGGACCTGAACAGGAAAATTGGCTCCAGAAAGGTGCTGCCATACCTTCATAAGGCCTTTTCCAGGCACATCATGTTCTAACTTGCCTACTTGAATGGTCATCAGTTTTGAGGCATAGCAATGCATTAACTCCTTACTGCCAAGGCTTCTACACACTGATGTGTGCTTTAATAAAAAAGACAAGCCCATGTTCATTGTAGTATGTAGTAATTTTCTGTGCTGGTAGATGTCTTTGTCTATCTGAACTTGCTTATGTGAATGTGCACTCTTAGTCTGAATGACAAATGCAGTTGCAGAAGGCTTAATTGATTGTCTGAATGGGTTTGTTGGGAGTTTTTGCACCTTTCAGTCAGTTAATTGTATATATTCTTTAGCTCCAGAATATTGGTGCTCAATCGCATATTTTGAAATGGATGTGCAAGTCGGGGAAACATTTAAGGTCCCTTCAAGCTGTCCAATTGTTACTGTTGATGGATACGTGGATCCTTCTGGAGGAGACCGTTTTTGCCTGGGCCAGCTTTCCAACGTGCATAGAACAGAAGCCATTGAGAGGGCAAGGTATTCTGCAGATCCCAAAAGCTCCAGATGTCTGTGGTATTTGAAAATATTTTGGTTTCCCTTCAGTGTGTGCCTCTCTTTTGAAATCATAAGTATGATATGTTTCTTTGAACTGAATTAACTATATCAGAGTAATTTTTCTAGGCCACTCCTGTAACACATTCAAAATGTGAACTGTGACAAAGCCCTTCAGAGCTTTGCAGTAGTAGCATATTGCTTTTCACTGCTTTCAAAGGCTGTGCCTTCAAGGATAAAATTAGCAACTCATGCCATTATATATGCAAACTGAAAATTAGTTCTCCACACTAGAGAGTGATGTGAGAATAACTGCAATACATAGATTTGTCAAAGGAGCAAAGGAGGGTTGATAGAGAGCTAGTTGGATTTTCATTCATTCTCACCATGCACATGCTATGCTTTGATGTGGAACTGAAGCAATCTTTCAATTTTTTTTCCACTCCTTTGAAAGAAGAAGGTAGAAAATTATTCCATGTCTTCAGAAATGTTGCATTGTGACAATCAAAATGTTAGATTGCTATAATGTGATCCAAACAAACATAGTTCTGCATTAAAATGTGGCTTTGTATATGTACTTGATTGACTTTCTATTCTAGAATACTTGTGGGATTTTACACTTCTGAACAGAACTGAGTGTGTTTGGTATCCCAACTCTGTATTTTTAATGACTGTGGTAGTTGCAACTTGAATATTGTTGCTTCTGCATTCTGTGTTTCTCATAGATGTCTACATGGTATTGCAGATTTTTTTTTCTTAATTTACAAATTTTGCATAACAAATGCTAACTTACACCTAAGATAATGACTACAGTTTCAAGTCCTTGTATGTGCAGAGTGCTGGAGAACTGTTTATGGTTTATTTAGGAAAGATCTGATTTATAGTATGTATACACAGGTGCATTGGATCTGTTTTTCTTTTTAAGGTTGCACATAGGTAAAGGGGTGCAGTTGGAGTGCAAAGGAGAAGGTGATGTGTGGGTTAGATGCCTCAGTGACCATGCAGTCTTCGTTCAGAGTTACTACCTGGATAGAGAAGCAGGGCGTGCACCAGGGGATGCAGTTCACAAGATTTACCCAAGTGCATATATAAAGGTTGGTTTGATGTTCCTAGATGAAAATTGTAGGGGAGATAGCATATATTTGAGTCTTGTAAATGTTAGAGAAGCTATGAGACACTGAAATAAATCTAACTTGGCTTTGAAAAACCCTAAAAATTTCCATTTGACAAGTCATTTAAGATGACTTCTAAAATTGACTAAACTGTGAAAGTGTCATCTAGATACTATGAAAGTAACTAATTTTGTATTTTGTCACAAGCAGTCTTGATAGCAATTTTTTCTATTTTTAGCCTCACAGGTTTAAATTAATTGCTAGGAAAATTTTTAGCATAGGTTATCTGTTTCTTTTTTTTCTTTCTCCAAAACAAGAAAAATTGAGAATTTATGTATAAATGCAGTAGAAGTGTAAAGTGTATGTTAAAGTGCATGTTAGTGTTATGAATGTGAGGTGATCCAGAGGTCACAGAACATTGCATGGAAACAAATTATTTTGAGGATGTTCTTACTTAGATGTGCCTCTGCCAGACTTGAAACTTTATTTAGGACAAGTCACACTTGTAAAAATACATTTTTTCATTAAACTGCTTGAAATTTGCATTGATTTTTTTAATGAGCTTTCTAGTATGAGAACAGAGTTCCTGTATATATATATTAGTTCTAAGCCTGATCACAAAGATATAAAATACCACCAACCTGAAACCTAGCTGCTGAAACTTCAGACCTGTCAATTATTGTTATTTCTTTTAAATAGACTAACACATTTCAGTAAAACAGTGAAGAATAAAGTCTGACAAAATTAAGATGGACTTGTTGGCATCCATTTTTAGTTATATGCCTATTTTCTGGAAATACTGGTTTTTGAAAGTTAGGATTTTATCATCCTGTACTATCCTTCAGACTTTGATCTTGCAGTCAGTCCCACAAATGATACTTCTGTAGCCTGCTCAGTTCAGCCAAGTTCTAGTAGTGCCAGTGGCAGTAATGTCATATAAGAAGAGTCTCTAAGAATCAGCTTTAATGGATTATTTCTGTTAGAAATTAAACTAGTCAAGGAAGGTTTGCTTTTACCCAAGTGTATGGTGAGATTTTACAAGTTGCTTTGGGAGAGTGGAGAGGTCCAGATTATTGGGGCTGGGAATTGAGAAATTATTTTCTTTATTGATTTTGGTAAGTCTAATAGTTCAATATTTTTATTTTTTTAAAGGTGTTTGATTTACGCCAGTGTCATCGTCAAATGCAACAGCAGGCTGCCACAGCCCAAGCTGCTGCTGCTGCTCAAGCTGCAGCAGTAGCAGGAAACATCCCTGGACCAGGATCAGTAGGTGGAATAGCCCCAGCTATTAGTAAGTGCATTAACTTCTTGGTTTTCTTTTTTCCTTACCTGAAAACAAATAGCACAGCTTTCCCTCATAACAGCACCCACCCACTGCCCCTGCAACAGTACAGACAGACTTGGAATGAAATAGCAGGATTGGGGTAAGGTGGGACTGGGATGGCATTGTGGTAAGTCTGTATTCATTCGCTTTGTACCTGTTCCACGCACCATTTTTCACTGTAGTCTTCAGGGAATGTTGGATACAGAAGTGGCTGCTTATTGTACTGCAAGAAGTGTTGCAGTATGATAGAAAGCATGTTATATACAAGGTCAAATAGCATAACTATTACTTTAAACAGAGATACTTTTGGCTGCTTAGATCCAAGCTCATAAAAAATATTACTCAAAAAAAATAGGGATTACTTGGCAACAAAGTCCTTGACTAGGTTTAGGAAGACTTAAGATCCTTGAGAAGAGGAAGAAGAGAGTGTGAGGATGGGGTTTTTTTTTGTGAACAGTTTTTTTTGTTTGTTGTTTTGGGTTTTTTTAAAAGTTATTCTGGGCTAGACTTTTCTTAGTTACTAAGTTCTAGATTCTTGAAATTTTACCCAAGTACTTTTAAAAGTGTAAGTACTTACATGTCTCAGGCTGCTTTCTGTGCCATAGTGTTTTCTGTATTCCCTGTATTGCCACATGTCTCTTTCCAGCTATCTTACAAATTGCTGAAGGCATCTTGGGGAAATGTGGTTAACTTTTGTCTTAGCTATATTTGGCAATTTGAAGTCTGCCAGCAGTATTCATCTTTTTATTACATTTAAGTAGTGTTGTTTGTTAATCCAGCTTTCTGCAAGTGGTCAGTCTGATTTCCTATGCTGAAAATGCAGCATTTGGCAAACATCAAGAATAAGTGTATTTTTACTTCTACATAAGGGTTATATGCATTGTATAACGTAAGACATTGGGTGTCATCCTATCTGCTTTATTATAGAGTTTTATATTTCAGTACCCTTCAAAGATTGTAGAATGATGAAAAAAATTTAATTGTAAGAAACACAAATTGCTGCATTCATTATAGCAGAGATCTAGAAATATGGACTGGTCTTGGTTGTGGTGAGAGGGAATTTTATGTGAAGCAATAGCCAAGCAAACAGGAATGGCTAAAACAGATGATAAAAGAACATGTCTGAACACTTACTTGAAACTTCTGTTTAGGTTTGTCAGCTGCTGCTGGAATTGGTGTAGATGACCTTCGACGCTTATGCATACTCAGGATGAGTTTTGTAAAAGGTTGGGGACCTGATTACCCAAGGCAGAGCATCAAAGAGACACCTTGCTGGATTGAAATTCACTTACACCGTGCCCTCCAACTTCTAGATGAAGTACTTCATACCATGCCTATTGCAGACCCACAGCCTTTAGACTGAGATCCCTCTGCTGCACTGCTGCAGGCCATTATATTGTGAGAATGATGGATTGTAAAATACAGTAGTGTTCATAACCTGAAGATATATTTTACTTTTGTTCTACTTAATCTTCTAAACCCAGGTTTTAAAAATGTGTTTGCCATCTTACTCTAAGCAGAAAGAAATGAAACACGCAGAATTTGGATTTCAGTTATTTTCAGAACTTAATTGTCAAAATACAGGGCTTAAAGTGAAAGGTAAATGCCTCACAGAGACTTTATAGTATCAAGTTTGTTCCCTTTGAAACTTTCCTTCTCTGTTATGGCATCTTGGTGATAAGTCTCACAGGAGCCTTTTGTATGCAGAGTATATATTATATATATATTTATATCTGAAAATTCCTTCTACTAGTTACAAACATTTAGCTCGTAGTAACTTTAAAGTTCCAGCTGATTCATGATCTTTTTAGGGAACAATAATTAACAGAAGACTTCTTTACTTTGTTGACAATCTTGTTATGATTTTTCCAGATTAAAATGTAGAAGCTGCCTAAAAGAGAGGAAATGAGACATATGAGACATATGTTGTTGGCACTGATTAAAAATAGCAAGGAAAAGAAATGTGGCTTTTCCTTCACTAGTTTAAAAAAAAAAATCTTAGATTTTTATTTATATAGAAAGGTGAGTTTTAATACACTAAAGGAAATGGATAAATTCAGTGCTGGCACTCAACATGAAATACCTAGTCTGCAAGGTTGCCACTGAAACTGCATAACAAGCACCTAATGGCAGGAGCATATTTTCATAATTACTACTTACTTCTATGATTTTACTCAAATTTGGCAGGTATTTTAAAGAAGTTGTGTGACTCTTTTTACTTGCATATACCATTAAATCATGTATAATATTACATCAATATTTAGGATCCAGTTTTGGTATCTGTTCACCATTTCCACTCAGGGCAAGATGGCAAACTTGTTTTTATAGCTCTTGGTTATTTTAAGCTCTATGCCATCAATTACCATATCAATTGGCAATGACTTTGTATAGAGAATTTATAGTTAAAAAAAAGCAAATGTATTGATTGTATGACAGACACAATGTGTATGCTTTCTCTCTAGCTAATAGTATAAATAAAATTATGAAAAGCCTGATTTTTATAAATATAGTTTGCTTATATAATGTAATTCTGTATCTTGAAATCATTGATCTTGAGCAATGGATTCCTTTCCTTTGCAAAACCTGCAGCAGCCAATAGTGGTAGGAAGAAGTCCAATTTTTCTTACTTCCACTGCTTCTCAATAAAAGCATGTCCTGAAGATAAATTTTTGACTGATGGGGTATGGAGAGAGAGCAGCAATTCCTTTTTCACTATATGTGTAGGGACTTGTAGCTTAATTAAACAGGCTTATAAGGACATACACTGAAGTCCTTCAAGTGCTGCAGGTTCTGTCTGCCTGCTGTGCTGAGCTGAGCTGAGCTGGCAGCACAGCTGGAGTGGTTAACAGAAGTAGACGTCTTAGAAGAGATTATTCAAAAGCTTTTATACAAGTTTCTTGCATAGTTTCAGGAATTTGTAGAGAGCCGTGACACGCAGTGTTTAGGTATTGCTTCTCCCATATGCTGGAATTCTTATGAAGTCAGCAGTCATTTTTTTCTCTTAGGTGTGGAAGTACAGAAGACAGATGACCTGGGAGTGATGGCCAGAAATGGATCCATTTTCTCTGTATTTTCACTAATAGTGCTGTCATCTTCAAACTAACTTCTAATGAGATAATTTTTTTTTTCACTTATGTGGCAACTTCTTGATGTATGGAAAAATATTGTTTACTTTTTTCAAGGCCTTTAATTTAAAACCTTTTTCATTTTGCTCTCTCTCCCAAGTCATCTACTTTGTCTGCAAAGCAAGTTGCTTCACAGTCTTGAGGAACACTCTCAGTAGAGGATTCAAACCACATCCTCAGAGAAGCTTATTAACCAGCAGCTTGGTTACGCTTCATCTACAACAGAAACCTTGACTTGGGGGAAGAAATTAAAAGCCTGACTACATGTTTTTCTTGCCAGCCTCCCTATTAGATTGTCTGCCCTGCACTTACTGCTGGGTTCAAAGTGCCTCGGTGTTTGGAAAGTATGTAACCTGACTGATGAATTGTTTATAACAGGCTATTTGCTTAGGAGTTCATGAGCTTACTCCCTATTTAACTTTGTGATTTTGCAAGGTGTTTTTCTTGGTGGATGACTGTTCTGTATGACTGCTTCACAGACAATTTTCTGTACCAGTTGCTTCTGCTTTGATTGTGCCAAACTTTGATAAAATAGTGAAAGATTGCTTCCACCTGTTGGTGTACTGGCCTGTACTATGGTCTGAAAGAATTCAATTTTTAAGATTAGTATTCTATGCAGATGTTTTTGCAAGTCTCCTGAAGTCTGCACCTACAGTGTGGTATTTAGATGGCCCAAAACGTTTGGAATAGAAGAACAAAATAATGTCAGATGAGTTTATCAGAAACTAGAAATTGCAGGCTCCACATCAGGAGTAATCTGAGCATTGTGTGAGGCAGTACAAATACTTTTGAAAAGGCATTCATCTTCTCCACCAGACAGTTTCTGATAAGATGCTGTTGTAACTGTTAAAGGTCAAAATGAGAGAATCTCATTCTTATTTCTTAATATGCATTTAACTTAAGTTTTTTGTACTTTTATGACAAGGCATAAAAGGCAGCACATAATGGATTAAAAACCCTTCAGTGGCAGCATACTAAATCTTTGAGTCTTGCATTTATGTCTTTTTCTGAGAGTTGAAGAGGAGCTACACTTACTTGATAGCCATGATGGCCCCTATACATGCAGTGGGCAGGAATGTCAAGGATGCCAAAATCACATCTCCTTCAGCTCTGAATGTTTCAAATTCCACAAGTATTTTTCAGCTAGCAATCTCCTGCTTGCAATCCTGTTCCCATGTCTGCTCTGCTTAGTTCTTTCAATGAAGTAATTACCTCTGTGTTTCTCACCCTTGGTTATGCACTCCTCAAAAAACACATTGTGCTGGAATACTATGTAATTTCACTTAATGTACTGGTGAGCTGGGATTAACACCAGAAGGTTTAGATTGCTTTATCTGTGTTACTGTTAGTTTTGACAGTGAGAGCATTTAAGGTTAACATGGTAGAGATGTAGGAGAGAAAAGCTTTTCTCTGGAATGGTTTAAAAATACTTAATTCTACAGGAATCCCTTGGAAGGAGCCATAACCACTAAACAGTGGTGGTTGAAAGTGGTTGTTCCTTTCATCACTTTTCTGGGCTTGATGAGAATGATGTGCTCAGTGACCTGGAACCCCTGGCTGTGATAAACCGCTTCATTTACAGCTCTGACCTACTGAAGACCTGGGAAGTACCCTTCTGCTTTCTAAAAAGGGACCTACACTGCAAACAAGACAATGGTCTCCTCCAGTCACCAAACAGGTCTGTAGCAGCAGTAGTCATTGAACCTGTGTCTAACTCCTGTGTCTTACCTTTGAGACCATCTTCTCATAACACTTCTGATGACAACATTCTCTCTGTGTGGCTCAGGAACAAGTGCCTCTGTTCTTTTACTAGGAACCATTACAAAATTAATATACCAGCGTATATAGGAGGGGCTTCTGCCTCTAAACCCTTTAAATGATGTGTCTTGATAGTGGTCTTTATTGAGGCATATTAATATCTTCTTTGAAGAGTAAGTGCTTTAGAAAGGACTGTCCCCTCAATTTGCATTTTTACTCTGTTACACAGTGACTGGGTTTGCTGGTCGCTTTAATGCAACCAGTAAAGACAGCAATGTGGATCTTCATCTAAGTGGGATTCAGACTTCATTTAAAAAATCCTCTTTCCTCCTCCCTCTCCTCTCAGGCCCCATGCTAATTAACATCTGCTCTATAAAATTCTATGCTTAGTTGTCAGGTATTTTTAAGTTTTGAAGAGGTTACCTTCTTTTGGTTTTTGAAAGACTTTAAAGGCTATGGTCTTGCCTGGTCCTGTTGATAACAGGAGTATTTCCATGACTGGTATCAGGCTTTTGAGGACCATGGCATTGTTCTTGGGACTGAGATTTGCAAGTTGCCTGTCATAGGTATGTGTGAGAACCAGCTTTGTGTTCATGCTTCTAACCTCTGATGCAGCTCATTGACACTTTGGTCCTGGGCAGGGAAACAAAAATGGAAAGTGCTTCTCCACCAGCCATAGGAGCTGGATGCCGAACGTCTCCTTTTATTGTGTCATTCACTTTCAAAACACTCTTCTTGATTGTGTGTTTCTGAAAATTATCTAAGGCATGTGACCATGCTGACTCAAAGTTGCTGCACACGATGCTGCTGAGGTCCCAAAGAACTGACTTGACTTTTCAGCAACGTGAAAGTTTCACTTGGTGAGACCTCATGAAAGCAGAACTACTTTCAACAACATCTTGAGGTTTTGGCACTGTTGGCTGCTGTTGTGCCTTTTGGGTGATACATCACTCCTGAATTTGCAGAACTTGTGTAAGTTCACAAAAAACATATAGCACTTTCTTGCTCCTGTACTACCTTCTGTGTCTTTCTGGTGAAGTTTGGTACCAGGACAAAGTGATTCAGCTGGATTGAGAGCTGCGAAGTACCCACAACCCAAAACCTGCTGTGAGGGGTTTTTTTTGAGCATGAAAGCCTAGTTAAGCATTTCTTCTTTCAGCCATTGCCTTTTGATAAGCGGTCAACAGAATTCCCAGTAGTTCCTTTGTAGCTTACTTTGTTTTTCATTCAACCTAGTTTGTAGATAATATACTGCAGTTAACTTTCCTGAAATTCTGTTACAGAGTATGTTTTTGATTAAAAAATGTAAAGATTAAAGTCTTTGGATTCTTTATTTCATTTAGTGGAGATCTTTTATCCTGTTTGTGGTCAGCTATCAGAGCTGCTAGCTGTGGTCTTGAACTGTGTCAGGGCTAGGGGAGCTTGCTGGAGCAGGGCTGTGATTCCAGAGGGTCCCTCCTCAGAGTCCCATGTCAGATACTTGGGTGCAACTAGTATCAAACCCAAAGCCAAGGTCAGTTTCCAGTGTAGAAATGTCTCTGGGCACCTGCAGATGTGCAGATACCAGTCTGCCTTAAGCTGGGGGGGCACAACAGTTCTGTGGGTTTCGTGTTAATGGAAATTACTTCATTTAAGCCACCAGCCAAACTATATGCATGGTAGGGTCTCAGAGGAAGGACCAGAGATCAGAATGAGTGCCAGGTATGGGTGAGTGATTGCCATCCCATGTTAAAAGTTTTACAGGAGCTCTACTCCACCTGCTCCTGCAGTCAGGCTGAAGAACTCTTCCCAATAAATTTATCAAATACCAACCACCATAAGTCATGCAATGTAGGAATAAAGCAGGAG
>VZTB01003284.1:0-12548 GCA_013397245.1 Thryothorus ludovicianus | reverse complement strand
TGGCTCTGCCTGCCCTGGGGGAGTCCCTGGCAGAGCAGACACTCAGAGCTGCTTGCAGACTCCCAGTGCTCTGGCTGGGTTTGGCTGCTTGGTGGTGGCTGGGGTAGGGATGTGGAGCACAGCCCTTTGCTGTGCTCTGTTGGGGCTGAGCCCACTGGGTTCCCTTCCCAGCCCTCCCTTAAGAGGATAGTGTCAGTTGCATGTCCCCTGCTGAGTGCCAGATGGAGAGCAGCCTGTCCCCTCAGCTGTTTGCAGAGCACTGTGATCTTGGAGCTCCAAAGGATAGCCTGGCATGCTGGTGGTGGTGGCCCTGCCTGTGCTTGTTCTTAGACCTTTTTGCAGCAGTTCCTGCTTCCCTTCTTACATGTCCTGCTTTGTGTCCTCTGCAGCTGTCGCTGTGGTGAACGAGGATGTCCAGCCCCGGCAGTACCTGATGTGTGGCCAGACAGCCCAGGTGAAGATGAAGAATGTAGTGCCACATGACATTGGGGACCCAGGTGAGGGGTCTCTTGGGCCTGTGGGAAACCAGAGGGGATGCCAAGCTGTGGGAAATGGGTATGGTGCATGGAATACACTGTTTATTGTTATAAAGCATTGGAACTGGCTGCCTGGGAAGTTGTGGTGCCACCATCCCTGGTGTATTTAAAGGAAGTGTAGATATGGCACTTAGGGATGTGGTTCAGTGGTGGACTTAGCAGTGCTGAGAGGTCTTTTCCAACTTAAACGATTCTGTGATTCTGTATTTTCTGGGAATGGAAAGCTGGATGGTGTGTGGGGTGGTGATGAACACCCTGCTACAAGGAGCTTTTACAAGGGACACGGAGGGAAGTAGCAGGAAAGCTGTTCTCACTAGAGATGGCACAGGGTACAACACATTATTTTAGTGCTGTTTGATCACTGCACCCTTGGGTCCTTGCTCCTGTGTAGGAGGAGGGATGTTTGTTGCTGCTGCCCTGCTGCATCTGGTCTGTCCTGGTTTAGGTGATGAGCCATGGCAGCGTGTCAATGCCTACCTGATGCACGACACTGCTGACTGGAAGGACCTCAACCTGAAGTTTGTGCTGCAGGTGTACCGTGACTACTACCTGACACAGGACTCCCTGTACCTGCGGGACATGTGGCCAGTGTGCCAGGTACTGGGAGATCAGACCAAGGGTCATCACCCTTTCCCATTTCCCTCAGGAGCCTAACAGCTTACTGAGAGGATGGATGCTCCTGAGAAGAGTGTGAGGAGCTTCCAGGATGTGAGGGCTGCATGGCCATCTCCTGCCTCTCCCACAGGCTGTGATGGAGTCAGAGCTGAAGTTTGACACGGATAATGATGGGCTCATAGAAAACGGTGGCTTTGCTGACCAGACGTACGACGCGTGGGTGGTGCACGGAGCCAGGTGAGCAAGAGAGGCAGGTGGGGGTCAGAGATGGGGGCTGTGGGGTAGGGACATAGCTCAGAGCTGGGCCCATGTGTCCCATTTGTCAGGGAACCCTTGAGATGTCCCACATTGCTGATGCTTCTCTTGTTTGGCTCTGGCAGTGCCTACTGTGGTGGACTGTGGCTGGCTGCTGTCTGCATGATGTGCAAGATGGCAGAGGTGCTCGGGGATACTGAGGTCCGGCAGAAATATCTGGACATCCTGAACAAGGGCAAGGAGGCATTTGAGAGGATGCTCTGGAACGGTGGGTGCTCAGCAGTGGGGAACCACACTCAGCTGGCCGTGTGTCCCTTGGGAAGGAGAGGCTCCTCCTTGGATCATGGAGCCTTGTGGGGAGTGGGGGAAGGAAGGGGTAATACAGTCCCTGCAAGCCGGGGGGAAGGAAGGGAGATGCTGCCCCTCTAAATGGAGGGGAAGGAACAGGTGCCTAGGAGGGAGCAGGTGTGGGAAAAGAGGAAGAGTTTTGTGGAAAAAGCAGCTATGCTCTGGCCACACAGCAAAGTGTGTAGGGGCAACTCACAAAAGCCAGTATCCTAATCTATTGATTTTAAACTATTTCCTGCCTTTCCCAGGAAAATACTACAACTATGATAGCAGTGGAAGTGACATGTCCAGCAGCATCATGTCAGACCAGTGTGCTGGGCAGTGGTTTCTTGGAGCTTGTGGTCTGGACCAAGGGGAGTTTGAGGTAAGAGAAGGAGCTACCTGTTGTGGTTGGGGCAAGATGGGACCTGTGGCAGGAGGGAAGCAGCAGCAGAGCTGGCACGTGTTGGGGGTTACACTTTAGGGTGAGTGTGGGGGCACCTGCTTGGTCTCTGTCTGCACATCCTAGTGGAGGCTGTTGGATGGGTACAGTGGGATCCCTCTTAAACCAAAACACTCTCACAGAGAGGCCATGCAACAGGGATGTGTAACTGCAGCTAACTTTGGCTGCAGTGGGATTTGCTGTGGGCAAGGTGCTATTTGTTAAAAAACAGTAGAAGGAAGGGTATAAAAATTTCCATATTATTTGCAGCACAAAGAAATCAAAATTAGCATCATCGGGAACTACAGCTTATTCCAAGTCCTGAAGGCTGTGGCTGTTCAGTTACAAAAGGAGAATTCACTGCACACTCCTCATATCTGGTGCTGCAACACCTTAAAGAGAGAGGGGCAGGAGGTTATTTATACCCCATGGACACTTGTCACAGCAAAGCTTTCTGTTGGACACAGGCAGGCAAAGGCCTTGGCTGAGTGAAGGGGGCAGTGGCTTTGTCTGTGGGAGGGTGACAAACCCCTCTGTCTGTTGGGAAATCAGAGGGGAGCTTCAGGTGACTTCAGGTGTTTAACCCAGCCTGGGGTTGGGGCTGTGCCTGTGGCTACAAACAGGATGTAGCCCAGCCCTCCTGCAGGAATGGCGTTTCGGGGAGGAAGCAGTCAATGTGATGCAGCCCAGAATCTGGCCTGCCCTGCCCCAGCCTCAGGCTGCTGGTGGTGAAGGCAGCACCTCTCCCTGCTCTCTGGTGATCTCTGGGCTGACAGAGGTGGGACTGGAGAATTGCTTTCCTCTGTTACTGTGACATTTCATAGTTTTTTTCCATGTATTTTGATCCATTGCCTGGCTGGCATCACTCCTGCTTGTAACCTCATTGACGTGGCCTTGCTGTGTGCACAAGTCAGGAGTGAGCAAGTCTGAAATGCAATGTAAGAACAGCCAGTGACCCAGTCCTGAAGGAAATGTGCCCAAAAGCTTCTGCCAGAGAAAGGCACGGCAGCCCTGCACTGATTCCCACAGCACTCCCTGGGCTTACCTGCAGAGCCACACTGGGGAGAAATGTCTGCAGGGATGCCTGGCTTGAGCAAAGAGAGAAGGGATTTGCTGCTTTTGCTTTGAGTCTGCCAGAGCTCTCTGTTTGGAATGCCCATCCTTTCCTGGCAAGGTCCTTCCTGGTGTCATCCCAGCCTCTGCTTCCCCTGTAACCAGACTAAGTGTCTGGCACGTCCCCAGACTGTGCTGTTGAGGCTCCTGGCTCTTCTCTTGCAAGGGACAGCATAAAGCAGATGAGGATAGTGTGGTTGGCCAAGGCCCCCAGAGCAAACTCCCAAGCAATGGGGAAGGGACTTGGCTAGTGACTGTGGGTGAGAAGCTGATTTTAGAGATCAATTAGTTGGATGTGCTATCAGCATCCTCTTGATGAATGTGGAACGTGGTTCACCATCTCTCTGTTAAGTACTTTGGGGCTTTTTTTTTATCCTTTTGGGGAAAGAGACATTTCACTTCTTCCTGTTTTTTTTTTCTGGGCTGGTAATTATTGCTATTGACCCAGCAAGCAGCGTTGCCCTTTTCCTCACGGAAAATGTAATCCCCCTCCAGACCCAGCCCGAGGGGTCCACGTGAGCACCAAGCCCATCTCTGTCCGCCCAGGTTTTCCCCAAGAGTCACGTTCTCAGCGCGCTCAGGACCATCTTCGAGAAGAACGTGCTGGGCTTCGCGGGCGGCACCATGGGGGCAGTGAACGGCATGAGACCCGACGGCGTGCCCGACACCTCCAGCGTCCAGTCCAACGAGGTGTGGATCGGCGTGGTCTACTCGCTGGCCGCCACCATGATCCAGGAGGTGAGCAAGGATGCTGCTGCCTCCGCCGCCGCCCTCCCCACCGTGTGCCCCTGGCACTCCGTGGACGTGCTGATGGTCCTGTTCCCTCTCCTGCAGGGCATGGTGGAGGAAGGCTTCCGTACGGCCGAGGGCTGCTACCGGACGGTTTGGGAGCGGCTGGGCATGGCTTTCCAGACGCCGGAGGCCTACCGGGAGAAGAAGGTGTACCGCTCGTTGGCCTACATGCGGCCCCTCAGCATCTGGAGCATGCAGCTGGCCCTGGAGCGCCGGGCTGGCCGGGCTCCAGCACCTGCACGGCTCCCCCAGGGCCCCACCCACCCTTGAGCCTCGGGGAACTGGGCAGGGCACCGGGTGCACCGCGGGCTGGGGGGGCCGTCCCCTCCTGCTCTGTGCTAGTACTCACATTGCTGTTTTCCTTCCCTACCTCCACTACATGCCCTGGACCTCAGACCTCAGGGGGATTCCAGCCGCTGATGCTGAGCACAAGGGGGGGACCAGAGGTGGGGGATGTCTCCTCAGAGCGTGGTGGGTTAAGGAGTTGCTGCTGGAGCCTGTGCCTCCCCTTCCCCATCGCACAGGGCTCCGATAGCCTGCAGGTTCCCCAGCCATCCCAAAGTGCAGCTGGTACCTTGTCCAGGGGCACAGGAGACCTCCCTGCTGCACTCATTGGGCTGCCTAAAGTGGGGGACCTGTCCTGCAGGGAAAAAAAGGCTGTGGCTGAATGTGTGTGTGAGGATATTGGACTGGTGCACTCAGGCACACGGATGCTGTAGCTGTCCTGGGCTGACACTGCACATCCTGACTGGCTCTGCCCCAGGAGGGCCTGTGGCAGACACAATCCCCAGGGGAGACCCGGCTCCCTGCATGCTGACAATCTGAGCCCAAGAAGCAGGTCCTGGTCTGGTACCATGGCCCCCCTCCCTGCTGGCGCCGGGGGCAGGCAGTGGAGCACATTAAAGGGGATAAATCACTTCAGTTCTTAATAAATCTGTCCAGATGTCTACTCTCATTCTTCACTGGTGTCTTCTTTCCACTAGCCATGCCAAAAGAGGAAATCCTTTCTGCTCCCATGTTCTTGGGTTGGGCTGGAGGGCTTGGGAGGAGGCAAATCCCAGTGATGGCTGGTTCTTGAGAAGTATTGCTAAAGGGGGCACAGTGTGCATTGTTACCCACTTCTCCAGACATTGCAGTAGATAAGACCTGCTTCTTGCTTGGCTCCTGGCTTTGCCCTGCCTTGCAGGGGGCAGAGGAGAGAGCGTTCCTCCAGAGAAGGCCTCTGTGGGGAGCAGCTGAGCCACAGAACTGCAGGCCCCCGACTAAATCGAGTCCCCTTCTGCCCAGGGCTGGGCACCTTCGTTCCTTTTCCTTCTTTCTCTGCCACTGCAGCATTTGAAGGCTGTACTGTCATCGTGTGAGAGGGAAAGAAAGGAGGGAGCTCCACTGCCTTTCCTGTTGTGCCCACAGACATACAGATCTCCTGGACAGATAGATACTATATCCCTTGGACAGAAGAGAGGGGCACCCCAGTCCCCTTCCTGTATCAGGATGCTCTGCCTGCAGTGGGGGCAAAATAACTTGAACAATTCCCTATTTGCAAAGCAACCAGTGGTGAGTGGAGAAAGGGGCATCATGCGGCTTTTGGTGTTGAATAATGCTGAAAGGAGTCTGACTCGTCACTCCCCATAGTTAAACATCCTGAATAGCCGTGTGGAGAAGTGATAGAACTGATAAAGAACCAAATAAGGGAAACCAGCAGGTGATACTATTGATAATGTATCTAAAGCTGCTGAGGTGACAGCAGACATCTGGCTGACAGTCAATTACACTGTACTGGAAAAGCCTGCTCCCAGTTTCTAAGGGCAGGCTCTTCTAGCACTCCCCAGAGTGTGTGCCGAGATTCCTCCCTTGCATGGGGATACTCCCCTCTGGAGGCTGAACTAGAGAGATTTGCCCACAATTACTGGTGTGGGTGAGTAACTTGGCTCTGCTTTTTAATTGGTTTTGCTAGCTTTAATATGATGAATACTGCTCCAAAATAGTGCCTCATACTACAGAAATCTTTATAGCTTCTCATCTGTAGTAAATAGTATTAAGGTATTTTTATCTAATTCTCATAATAATTTGTTTTTATAGAATTATATCTGATTTGCCATCCTCAATCATGTGGTACTACATTGTACAAAGTTTCTATTACACCTGTATAATCCTTTAGACATAATCCATTGACAAAATCTAGGGCTAGGCTGGATCCAACTGGGGAAGATTCTAGAATGTGAGAGACTCCTTTCTGAGCCCTGTTATTCAGTGGGAGGGCTTTTTTAACAAACTTTGTTCCAAGCTCCCATTCTACCTGTGACACTCTCCCAGACAGACAATCCCATGTCCTGCATCTCCTCCAAGTCCCAAGGCAGGAGCAGATGAGTGGGGCCAGTTCTGTGCCCACAGCCAGGGTTCCTCTGAGTGCCATGAGGGGTTGGGGGTGCCAGCTGGGGGACTCCAGCATGGGCAGGGCACTGCTGGCATTGCTGTACCTGAAAACTGTCCCTGCACACTGAAGCTGAAGGTGGGGTAGCTCTTGGCTGCTGGGCTCCTTTGCAGGGGTGACACCAGGATCTGCCTTTTGGTGGTCACCACCCTGCTGTATTCAGGGCCAAAAGGGTTGTGGTCATTTCTCCACAGGCCCTGCAGGTGACCCTGGAGCTTGCGTGGGTGGCTCAGGCAGAGCCAAGGCACAGTCCCACTTTCAGCCTTCCCAGGCAGTGGGATGTGTGTCCCATGGCACAGCCCCTCCACCTGGCAGCTGGGACCAGGACGTGGGCATCAGCCAGGAAAGCAACCCTCAGTCTCTGGGCCGAGCAGCAGAGCTGGAGGCACTGGACACCCCCTACAGCAGGGGTAGGTGACCCACAGTGCCCCCAGGGAAGCACAGCCAGAGCTGGCAGCCTCCTTGGTCATGGACACTGCACTGGGGTGTAGGAGTGTACACCCAGAGCATGCAGCCCCTCAGGCACAAACTCTGTGTGCTGGGGTGGCACAGGACAGCACAGCATGGCACAGAGGAAACACTCTCACAGCAATGGCACAGCCAGGGTGTGCAGCCCCTCAGCCCCCACCCTGCACCCAGCACAGCACAGCACGGCCAGGCTCTGCCCCAGGCTGCCCTCACCTCCCTGGGTGCAGCATCCCGGGGTCCCCATGGCAGTGGTGGCCGTGTGTGGAGCCCGAGCTCTGCTCCTTTTATAGCAGAGGGGGCTGAGCCTCCTGCCAAGGGACACCCATGAGGTAGGAGAGCCTTGATCCCTCTGGGCAATGATGGAGTCTGAGTGGGACATGGTGTGAGGTGGCATGGAGCATGGCCAGGGCAGCAGGTGAGAAGAGTGTTAAAGATACCACAGGGAGGGCAGGAGACATCTGTGAATGCTAGAAATATTCTGTTAAAATAATGTATTTAATCATATAAAAGAGTTAATTGTGATTATAAGTAGAAACTTTTGATGTGTAAGGTATAGGTATGTTACCTGTGTTTAAAATATGCAGCCATAGAACCTCCCTGAAAGAGTTACTGGAATTCCTGTCATTTTCAGAAAAAAAGACTATCATGAACACGAGTTACACTGCCTGTAAATGTCCCACTCTTCCCATCTAGATTCACTTTCAGGGATTTCAACCAAATTTAGAAACACCCAGTTTTCACAATGCCCTGGCCAGAGCTGCCACCCTCAGCCTGGGTACCACCAAATGAGAGGGACCAGGAGCATCAGCAGAGACCTGCAAGGAGCACATCCCCAGGTACATAAGCTCTCCTGCAGCAGAGATGGTACAAACAACTCCCTTCCTCCTCGTGCTCCTCCTGGCCCTGGGAGTTCAAAGCCTTGCTGTGAAGAAGGTACTGTCAGGGTGGGATGCACAGGGCAGGGTGGGCAGGGGTTTGTGGCTGCAGGCACCAGTGCTGAATTCCCTGCTCTCCAGTGCTCCCTGACCGGGCGCTGGGTCAATGACCTGGGCTCCAACATGACCGTCACGGCTGTGAATAAGAATGGTGACTTCTCCGGCACCTACCACACCGCAGTGACAGCCACCTCAAACGAGATCAAGGTGTCACCACTGCAGGGATCTCAGCAGACGGGCCCTAACCAGAAGGGCCAGCCCACCTTCGGCTTCACTGTCAACTGGGACTTTTCAGGTAATTCTTTCCCAGCCTTCTTATGGTATCCTGGACCTCCCTTGCCCTCTCTGTTCTGCTCTTGAAGTATTTCTGCCCTCCCTGCAGTGCCTTTGCTGATTCCCTGCCTTCNTTCCTGGCCCAAGGGCCTCTGAGTCCAGTAACTGCTCCAACAAAATCCCGACTGCATGGAGGGCTGGCTCTTTTAACCATGGGAGAGGGGGAGAGAAGGAACACAGGTGAGCACCAACCAGGTATGGGGGGAAATCCTAAGGGACAGAGGACACTTGGGGTGGGAAGCATCTTTTGCATTCTGCCAACCACTCAATGCCCTTCTGGGATGCCAGAGTTGACTGACAGCACTCATCAGGGGTCGGGCTGTGGAAGGGAAGAATGATTGACAAACCTGTCAGGGAATCATCTGGGAGGGGCCTGCGGTATCTTGAGATGCACTGCAACAATGACCATCACAGCTGTGAATGAGAATGGTGACTTCGCCAGCTCCTACCACACCTCCATGAAAAAGATCAAGGTGTCACCACTGCTGGGGTTCCAGAACCTCCCAAATCAGCTGAACTAGCCCACATTTGGCTTCATTGTCCATTAGAGGTTTCAGGTGCTTAGTCCTTCCTTAGCATCCTTGCTGTGTCTCCAGACCTCCTGTCTGCCCTCCCTGCAGTGCCTTTGCTGATTCCCTGCCTTCTCCTGCACTATCCCCACTGCTCTCCCTCACCCCTCCCTGAGGCTCCCCCATCCTTGTCCCTGGAGCTCCCTGGCTGCTGTCAGCTCCTGCTCCCAGGGTGCAGGAGAGGCAGCAGGGGCTGAAGCCTGTGCTGTCTGCCCATCTCCGTGGGACACCCCCAGCCCTCTGAGCCCTCCTGCCTGCCTTCCCCATCCCCACTGTCCCCAGAGGCCAGGGACAGCAGGGGTCTCCTGTCCCTGTGCTGGGGTCACCACTGCCCTGCCACATCCCTCACCTCCTGTCCTGTCCCCACAGACTCCATTACAGTTTTCACGGGCCAGTGCTTTGTGGATGATGATGGGAAGGAGGTTTTGAAGACCATGTGGCTGCTGAGATCACGTGTGGAGAACATCAAAAATGACTGGAAAGCCACCAGGTGGGCCCCCTGTCCCTGCCCAGGTCCCCTGTGCACCCCTGAGGGGCTGGGGCTGTCACAAGTGAGTGATTTAGGTCCCTTGGGAGTCACTCTCAGAGGTGTTGGCAAAAGCAGATTTAATATCTGTTTGCAAAAGTGTGACTTAGTGAAGTTCCATGACAAGATTCTCTTGACCACTTTGTGCAGGGGTAAAACATAGGAAGGAAAGGATGGATTAGAACCCATTTAGAATTATTTAAATGGAGGCTGGAGATTGAAAAGGAGAAGTGAGACCCTTCAAATGAATCACAAAGTTCAGGGGGGTACCCACTGCTTTCTAAACAACTGATGGACCCGAGGTGGGAATGATTCCACTCTTAGTCTCAGACCTGCTCAACGGTCTCTGTGTAAAGGATTTGATAGCACTTAACCATTGACTAATTGAACATTTATGGAGTGATTTGGGAGCCACAATTAGAGCAGAGGCTTAGTTACAAATCCAAGCTGGCAGCAGTCATGCAGCACTTACTAGAGGGTGTTCACATCCTTCAGCCATGCACTCAGAGGGAGATGGCTGCACAGCCCCCTGCAGTGGTCCAGGAGGGGCCTCACTTAGGGATGCTGCTCTGAAGTCATGGGATAACTGACCTTAGTCATCAGTCACTCTTCATCCTGGATGTAGTGTGAGATGGTAATTACAGGAATTTTTCACAGTTCCAGTAATGATGGCATTGTTCCACTTGGGCTATGATTCAGGTAAGTAGTATCTCAAGGCTTTTGGAGTATTGGTTTCTTTGATAAGACAACAGAAGGAATTGATGTGTCTGTGACAAGCTCAAGGGGAGCTTCACCACCTGAGAGACATTTCCCAATCCAGAGGTTTAAGAAGGAATCCTGAATGGCCTGAGGATGGGGATGAAGGCTCCCAGCCTGTGGTGCTCAGCGCTTGGCAGAGCCAGTGTGCAAGTGAGAGAGGAGAGGGTGCACAGCTTCCCTGGGCGTCCTGACAAAGTGCAAATGTTTTGGAAGGATAGAGGGCTGGGAGGGCAATATGTCACTCCCATGCCCCACCCTTACATCTCCTCTGTCTGCTTCCTCACAGAGTTGGATACAACGAATTAAATCACCTGGAAAGCCGCAGGCAGTGAAGGTGCAAGCATTGGAGTTTCCAGAGAAGAGGCAGTGCCAGGCTTGTAGCTCTTCCTCCTGCCTCAGAACCTGCCTTTCCCAATAAAGCTTTGCTGCAAACACACTCTGTCTCCTCTTTTTCACAGACTGGTGTCCCTGTTCCCCTTCCCCACCATAGCACTCCACTGCATCTCCTGCCACTGTCCCTGAAGTCCCTGCTGTGACACTCCATGACTTGAGCTCCTCTTTGTTAGCCCAGCCACCACATGGTGCTCCTCGGGACCCCAGCTGGTGCAGGCCAGCAGCACCCTGCTCAGCCTGGAGCAATGCCTGTGGCCTGTCTCCCACTGGGAGCCTGCAAACAGCTCCGTATGTCTGCTCTGCCGGGGGCAAGGACAGAGCTGGGAAGACCAGGGGCTCCCCCAGGGCAGGCAGAGCCAGATCTGCACCTCCAGCATGGCAAGAAGGCATCACCAGTGCTGGGCACAGAGATGCTGAGGCAGCAACATTCCAGGGCTGCAAGTCCTGGGCACAGCAGAGCAGCTAGAGAGAGATGTTGGCTCCATTGCACACATCTCCACAGCAGCAGCTGTCCCAAACCCTCTGTCTCTTCCCGAGGTGAAGCCCTGAGCAGGCACCAAGGCAGGGACACTCACCAATGTCATACTGCAGGCTGATCTGCAGCTTGGGCCACAGCATGATGAGAGCAAAGGAGGCCAACCCCAATGCACTGCACACCCATCCTTTTACCAGCTGCCTGCAGGCAGCTCCCCCACATCCAGCAGGGCTNCACTCCTGTCCTCCTTGGCTCCCGTGCCGTTCTGCAGGCTGAACATGATGGACACTTCCACGTCCTCGTCTCTCCCGTTCTCCACCTCCCAGACAAACACTCCCACGGGCAGGCTGGAGTCCTGGCACACACAGAATGCTGCCTACAGGGCTGCTGCTCCACAGGCACCTGCCCCAGCATCATTTCCCCCACGGCTGGGAATGCACACAGCTGCAGCGGGAGCAAGAGCACTGGGAATAATAACGCGGTCTTGGAGGCTGCTGCCAGAGCAGAGGAATTTGGGAGGCAGGCAAGACAGAATTCCAAAGAGAAGCCCTGGGCTAGCAAAGCCCGCTCTGGGCAGCAGAGAGACAGACAGAGAGCAGCCTTTAGGGCTCAGCCGGTGTCTCACCACTCACGGCTCGCAGGCTGATGCGGGCTCACGTGCTGCGCCGGGGTAAGAGGAAGGTCAGACGTGTCACAGCACGGCTGCCACCCTCGCCTGGGGCTGGCAGCAGCGCGGCAGCGCTGAGCCATCCCTTGCTGCAATCGCCAGCTCCCGCTCGGCTGCGGGGCTTCCCCCGCCCGGCACCACTGCCGAGCGCACACACGGGAAACGCTGCACACTCGGCTAACGAGCAGCTCTGCCCTCGGGGCTGCCGCCACCCCTTACCTTGTAGTCATGGGGGATGACCGGAGAGACCTGCCGGCAAGTGAGCACCACCTTCTGCCCCGGCAGCTCGTACACCAGCCAGGCGCGGGGGTACAGGGCGTGGTAAAAGGCGTAGTGGCCGCAGTAGCCCCAGTTCCAGCCCTGCAGGCTGCTGGGTCTCTCCACGGACAAGACCTGCTGGTAAATCGTCTGCTCCTTGCACCGCAGGCACACCGTGAACTGTGGACGAGAGGAGCCCGTGCAGGGGGTGACATGAGCCCTGTGGAAGATGTCCCAACCGCCCAGGCTGCTGCAGTCACACTCACACCCCTCGCAGACCTTGCTGCAAACTGTGCTTAGCAATGATTTCATAGTGGTAAAGGCCAGGGTTCAGCTGCCAGTGGCAGGACACACCCCACCAACACTCATTCTTTAAGAACAGAATAAAAAATATTTACAGCTTTACACATGTTATTTGCTGTCTTTAAAACTCCTGTATGAATATGTAAGGGGGCTAAGACTTGTTCAGGACCCTAAAGTCTGTTGCTCTTCAGTTGGAAGAGGAGAATTGACTGCACACTCCTCATGTCTGGCGGGATGGTCAGCAGATGGTCATCAGCTGCTGGTGCTGCAAAACCTCAAAGAGAGAGGAGCAGTGGAGAGCCGTGGGGTTATTTATACCCCATGGACGCTTGTCACAGCAAAGCTTTCTGT
>VZTB01003277.1:1073679-1087397 GCA_013397245.1 Thryothorus ludovicianus | reverse complement strand
GGCTGCGCATTCGGCTGGGCGGAGGGAGGCGGCGGGCGTCGGGCCGGGCCGGGCTCCGGGTGTCCCCTCCGGGTTTGACGTTCCCCGTGCTGAAGCAACTTCAGAAGCCCTGTGAAGGGAGGCGGTCGGCCGGGCACACGGCCTGACCTTGCGTCGCCTTGGTGCCGCCGCGCCGGCCGAATGCCCCCGTGGTCAGCGGCGCCCACGCTTGGCCGCGCAGTGGGCCGGGGTCGGGGACGAGCCGTGCCCCGCCGGGAGGGCAGGGCAGGGCACAGCGGTGTCCGCCGAGCGACACCCGGGCGGGACGGCCGGGCGCGGGAAAGGTGCTGCCGGCAGAGGGACGCGGGCAGAGGGACAGGGGCAGGGGCAGAGAGACACGGGCAGAGGAACAGGGGCAGAGGGACAGGGGCAGAGGGACAGGGGCAGCCCGCGTCCGTCCGGGGGCTGCTGCGCTCGGCCACCCCCGCGCTCCTTAGAATGTGTTTCAAATGCTGCGCACCTGCTGCGTCTTGCTGTTATTTCGGGCATAAAATCCGTCGGGTTGGGATTTGAGTGTGATTTTCATTCCCTCCGTTTTTTTTCTTTTTACAAGTAATCTGTCGTTCTTTGGTTTTGCTGTGTTTGCTTAAGTTAGCTCGTTTCCAGCAGTATGATCTTTTATTAAGCACGCGTATGTGAGCTATCTATTACCCTGTATCCAGCATGCTCTGCTGGGAGTTTTAGCGAGAGAGCCGTCGGGAAAGCCATGGATCGTTACTTTTTCTAAATTCCAGAAGCAGAAATAATTTGAAAGCACTGGATTAACTGGGTCACTGGCCGAAAACATCATAGCTTTCTGCAGGAGGCATGTGGTTAGATGTTTTCAGGACTTTGTCCTGGAATTGTAAGTCCTGAAGACTACTTACTTTATCTATCCTAATGTGCTTGGCATACCGGTGGCATTGTGCGGATAATGGTAATCCTGGAGAGCCTGGCTCCCTGTGCGGGGAAAGACACAAACATGGACAAAACTGGGGCCCAGGTCCTGCAGTCTGGCCTGTGCCAGGACCAAGCTGTGCTACGGGCGGGGATGCAGGCTTAGCTGCCTTGTATTTCTTGTGTGCTGTTGCGTGTGTACTACTGGCAGGCATCACTTTCCAGTTAAGTGATCAGGGGTTTTCTGAGATAAAATGTTTTCTTTTTAAAGTGAAGCCTTTAAAGACTTCAGTCTCTGTCATTGACACAGCTTGGCTGAAAAGTGATTCTTTTTGTGCAGTGCTCAAACTGTTTAGGTGGAGTTGAGCCCTTTTTCTGTAGCAATGGTTATATAAATTAAAATAAAATTAGAAATGTTATTAATGGAAGTTATGCAGAATTCTTAGGTTCTGACAAAGGACAGGCTCAAATGTTGTTGAGTCTGTAACTAAGGTAGACAGAGCCATGCCTCCAGTCTCACCATCTGCAGGACTGCTACTTAGTCTGATTAAGAAAGTTCAGGAGTTGTAGGGATTGTTGGCTTTATTTTAACTCATTGGGAGATTAGAAGATTAGGATATATTTAATTTGGATTTGTGCTTGGAGTTTGTTTGCATCTTATCCCTTAGCAGATCATGATATGATTAAGGTTTATTTTTTTTATAAAAACTTCTTTCTGCAGTATCTTTTGTAGCTCAATATTACTGTAACTATTTTTCTGTTTTCCCTTTGGACAAGACAACAATTAACCATGTTTTGGTGTTTAAGGGTGATTTTTTTGTTGGACATTTTTATTTGTTTTTTTAATATATGTATTTTTTTAACTCTGTATAAATATACTGCTGAAAAAATCCAGGTTGGTATGCTCAGGGACTGCAGGCCCTGTTGGATAGAAAGGATGATTTGGGTCTAAAAATGGATGGTCAAAGATCCTGAAAGCAAATGGGCTGTTTTGCCAAATAAGGAAACTTGGCACATTCAGCTGTGTATTTTAAGATAGCACAAGTGTGGTGTGCTACTACTTTATTGGCAATATGTTGGCAGTGTGCCTTCCTGCAAGAAGCACTGAATCCTGCTTTGTGGAACCCCGCAGTAAAGTGACGGGCAGGGAGTTGCATGGTTGTTCCCTGTAATAAATTACAAAGGCTGTTCCTGCAGTAATTGAATACTTGAGCAGCGTCAGGTGCACGTGCAAGATGAGAGATGCAATTTTCGGTTTCGCAGCCACGCGCTAAACAAAATATGAGTTACAATTACTGTGCAATTTGTAAATTCTTTCCTCTCTCCTGTCTCTAAGTCCCCCAAGTGGAAACTCACTGTATTCTGGGAGCAATAGCTGAATGACAAGCAGAAGGTCTTCTGTTTTGTATATAAAGCAGAGTGCTGGGCATGGCAGCGCTTCCCCTACGCTGCAGTTTGTAGGGAGCTGGGAGGTATCAGGGAATGTGCGAGTCCTTCTGGTGTTGCTGTGCTAAGATGCAGGGCAGCCTGCAGCAGGGTCGGTCTGCAGCCTGTGTGCCTGGGGGCTCCCTCACCTTGGGGGGTCTAGGGGGAGCAGCAAATGTGAGACCTTAGAGGGGCCAGGACCCTCACTTGGGTTAATCCCCTAAAGTGCTGTAATCACAAGAAGCCAGTGATGGTGGATGGTTTCCTACACCTGCATCATTGGTGTACTGAGCTGAGCTCATGGTCACGTAACATGGTGACTTTGCTTGCTGCAAAGTGACTCTGTATAATAGCCCTGATGTGTTACATGCTAATGTTAAATAATAATTTCAAATGTTAAACATTGCCAATGCAACTCAGATCTGTTACTTTTTGGTATGAAATGAACATACAACAGCATGCTCAAATATAAGTTACTATGCGGGGAAAAAAAAGAGCCAGGAGAAGATGTAGATGTTGCTGCAAGATTACAAGCTCATGACAACTATTAGCAATGAAACAGAAAAAGAAGAGCATTCTTTTGCCCCCAGGAAGATCCCATAGGAATAACTGAAATAACCAGCAGTTTGATTATTTCCTGAAATACCTGTCATTCACTGTTTCTGAATTGTCATGTTTTCATTTAATTGGGAACAAGCAACAAAGTCAGTCAATGCAGTGTTTCCCTGCTGCACAGTGATGGTACTTAAACACCCGAAACCGTGAGTGGGGAGGGCGGGTGCAGTGCCAAACCCTCCTTAGCTGTGTGCAGAGTTGCTGTGAGGCCCAGGCCGTGTGGCAGAGGACTGCTCTGCTGTCTGCAGAGGTGTCTGCAAAAAAGTGCCACACATCGTTGGAATGCTGTGCTTGTTTCAGATGCAAGTGGAAGACTGTAGAGTTTAACGAAATACCTGATCTATTGTTTTTTTCTCTTAACAGATGTTATAAACTTAGATTGTTAAATATCTTTAAAACAGGATGACAAGTTAATAACTGTGTGTGGATTTGTCACTTTCAATTGTTAATCTAAACAGTTGTTTTCTCAAACATAATATAGAGATTGATCTTTCTAATTAAAGATTACCTGCCTTGGATCCAAAACGATGGAGTAGTGTTTAAACAGGTCTGTTGTTTCATGTAGGAAAAGAAAATTAATGCAGGCTGGTTTTAATTACAGATCTCTAAATACAGAGTGTCTCTTGTAAACTTCCTCTACTTTCTCTGGAAAAAAAGCATCTGGAACAACCTGATGCCAAGCAATGAATCATTTTTTAAATAATATTAACTTATTGTATGCTGGTGCCCTATAGCATCTCTACAACTGCCTGAAAAGAGGTTGTGGTCAGGCAGAAGTCAGGTTCTTCTCCCTGACAGCCTGTGACAGGACAAGAGGACGTGGCCTTAAGCTATATCAGGGGACATTTAGGCTAGGCATGAGGAAGAATTTCTTTACAGAAAGGCTGGTTCAACATTGGAATGGGCTGCCCAGGGAGGTGGTAGAGTCACTGTTGCTGGAGGTGTTTAAGGAAAGACTGGATGTGGCACTCAGTGCCATGGTCTCGTTGACATGGTAGTGTTCTGTCATGGCTTGGACTCCGTATCTCAAAGGTCTTGCCACCTGATTTGTTGTGTGATCCTGTGATATGCAGCTGGTTGACTGCTGTAGGTAAATTTGAAACTGGGAAGGTGTTTAAAGAATGAATGGTAACTTCTGCAAGTGCTTGTGTGCCAGGCACTGCATTGTGAGTGCATGAAAATTTAGATAAAAGTTTGAAGCAGTAAAGATGACCCATCAGAAAAGTACTCTTTATATTTGTTGAGTGTCTGATGTGCATGTTACTCTCTGCTACTGTGATTTTCAGAAATCAAATAATTTACTAGTTTCTACGGTTGATTAGGTGGTTCTGAGTGAACAGTAATGTTAAATAATTTGACAGCTCTTCAGAGCTATTGAACTCAGATAGTGAAGGCCAGAAATTTCTTTCCTGGGATGTGTTTTTTCTTTTGACTTGGTTTCCTCTTCCTTCTGCCATCCAAAATGCAATGATCTGTTTTCAGTTATTCCCACTTTCCTGTTGGTCTAGTCAGTTCATGTGCTTTTCTCTGTGAGTAACATCAGTCTTCTAGCTAATTCTGTTGTCAGCAAGGAAATAGTTCACTCGAGTGTGATTAGCTGTGTGCATAAATATGTGCAGGGCTGTGGCCTTAAACTGTGAGGTCTTTGGGTTGGAAAGTAAACCTGTTTTATTTGTCTGCAAAGTGTCACATATGCTTGAGACACCATGTACACAGCATGAACTTGGAGTAACAGCTGGAATAAACGATGCAAATGAACTTTTGTTTCTGAAGATCTTCTAATGAAGCTGCATTGGCAAAGAGCAAAACATTAAAATGTTCATTACTGTCTTGTAGGATTCACCAATTTCCTTTTATTTGAGCTTTCTCTAAAGGAAATGTTCAGGCTGTTCAAAAGATGGCTCTGGGATGGCAGGAAATTAAAAACAGCAACAAAATTAAAGAACAGAAGGTCGGTAGGGCAGTTCAGGCACTTATATTAGTGAAGAGGCTGCAGAGCACTGGAAGAATGAACTTTATTTCACATCCCACTGGTAACCCCTGCTCTGACTTGCAGCTCTGGGGAGAAACCATTCATGTTCCCTCTTCGGGAGCTCTGCAGGCTGGCTGTCAGTGAAAGACTTGAAGTCTCTTCCTTGCTAAAAAATCTTTCAGTACATGTAGTAAAGTTGTCATGGCTCGGTCAGTATTTGTCTTTATGGGTGGTCAAGAAGTATAAAATGAAGCAGGCAGTTTCAGAGAAGGCTCTGTATTATGTTGTGTGTAGAAAAGTGTTGATGTCTTCATCTCTCATTTGAAGAATAGCTGCAACCAAATAGTGCCAGAAATTCCTGATCAAATGATATCTCAAAATTTTAAGCTGAGTAGCTACACAATCAGGAGAGCCAGGGGGCAATAATGCCTTTGTGTTTGTTAACACAGGTGTGTTTCCCAGCTCTGGACAGCACATAACGTGTGTTCCATCTCAAAGAGCCCTATGGAATGGAGGTTCCCAGAAGACAGTATATTTTGTTACTGTAGTTTACCAGTGGAATTGGATGTGTAGTTTTCACTATCAACCCAAAATCTCTGGTTCTTTTTTGGCTTGTTTTATTAAAACTCATCACTTTTTATGCTGATACTGTCATTAATTGCAAGTATAGTAACTTTTGCTGGTAATTAAAACTACTTTGTCTAGGCTGGTGTATCTGAACTGAACCCGCAGCAGACTTGCAGATGGTTCTGCAGTATGCTGTGTCCTGCTGTCCCACTAAAGACCTGAGCTTTCTGATCTTACATCATTAAAAAAAGAAACCTGAAATTAGTCATTGTTCATGCATTTATATGATAATGTTTCTTGAAATTCGCTACAGCCATAAGCTTTATCACTGTGAAATCTCGGGGAAGGACATTCTGTTCCCCTGTCAGCAGATTTGGGATCATCTCTGGAAACTGCCGGCACCAGTCTTGGCACAGGCTGCAGAATTTCACATATTGTAACCCAGATGAATTACCCTGTACTTGCTCTTTGTTACAACGTGCAAACAGAACTGAGTCACTCAGGAAGAGAGATTTACCATGGCCAGGTTTTTCCACATCCTTGCATGAAGTGCTCCGGCCTCGCCCCGAGCGCTGTTCGGGCGCGCAGCGTGTGCCAAGGTGCCCCTGCTCGCTGGCCACCACTGCTGGTCTGCCCGAGGCGGCCTGCCCGGCCAGGGTGGTGTGTGCCAAGGTGCCCCTGCTCGCTGGCCACCGCTGCTGGTCTGCCTGGCCCGGGTGGCGTGTGCCTCGTGCCTCATGCTGGCCATCGTGGCGGGAGGACGGTGACCCGCAGCCCAGAGCACGCTTCCTATCTGTCCAGGAAGGCAGCCTCCTGCCTGCCTGTTGCAGAGCTGCTTCCAAGGTGTTCAGGGAACGTCAGGATTGCTCTGAGGAATACTGCTAGTTGTTTCTGTCCCCCAGCTCTTCCTAATAGCTTGTGCAAATTATGCAGACTTCTGCACACTCTGTTGGAATGCACGTTCTCAGGCTCTTTTCTTCCTGTGCCCTGTGGATTTTACTGTAGAGTGCTTATGATTCTTATTTTGGGATAACTGAGCATGGGTAAGAAAGTCCATAAATCCTCGGAGCATGTGCATTAATGAAAGCTTTTCTCTTTTACAGGTTTTGCTGTGGTATATTTTGTCATTATGAGATGTCGTCTACCAGTGCTTCATTTGTGCAAATTAAATTTGATGACTTGCAGTTTTTTGAGAACTGCGGTGGAGGGAGTTTTGGGAGTGTCTACCGAGCCCGATGGATTTCTCAGGACAAGGAGGTGGCAGTAAAGAAGCTGCTCAAAATAGAAAAAGAGGTAAAGGTTTACTTTTCATTCACTTTCTTCTGTGGTAACAAGAATTTTCCATCCTCTAGGTAATGCAGTCAAACTACCTTGGGAACTCTGTAAGCGATGATGTTACAGTGAAGCCATAACAAGCAGTCCAAGCCATGGGGGCTGATTTAAAGCACTATTGTTTAACCCTTCACTGTTGTCTCCTACTTGTTTTGCAATTCTCCTCTGCCTGGCCCTGAGGAGGAGGTCTGGCTGCACCTGTGGAGCTAATTTCCCCTTGATACCACTGGCATGTTGCTAGATAGGAAGAGGTGGTAGTGTTCCTGTCATTACCTGATTCCATTTTGTCCTCTTGACATCTTCTCTGTGGTTCACATCTGTATGGTCACTACAGGCTTAGAGTTGTCTCTTCCCTGCCTGCTGAAGATTTTGATCTAGGGCTCCACTAGCTCTTAGTCATAGCCACATAGTCATAGCTTGGTCTTGCAATGAGGTATTTTTAACCCTTACTTTTCTGCCAGTCATCTTCTCTTGGGGCATCTTGTGACGTGGAAAGGCAGAGGGGTCCTTGGCAATCCTGGGGGGAAAGGCAGAATTAACTAAGCGCACCTTTTTACCAACTAAGCTTAGTTTATTGTTTGGGGTTTTTTTTAAAGCTTTTAAAATTTGCCTAAAAGTCCTTTTGACCCCTCACCTTTGTAGAGTTTCAGCAGGGACATGGTATATGTGGTCCTCACAGTGCTCCAGTCTGCCTGCTGGTCAGTACCACCCATGGGGCAGTGAGCACACCCTGGTCTAGTGATGGACAGCACAGGTACTGAACTGCTGTTCCATCATGACTGTCTGTAACTTGGATCCAATATCCTCCGACTGTCTGTAACTTGGATCCAATATCCTCCGACTGTCTGTAACTTGGATCCAATATCCTCAGATTGTCTGTAACTTGGATCCAATATCCTCAGACTATTGTAGGAAGACAGTTACAAGCTGGAGGACAGCAAGCAGTGCTAGGCATAATAGACTTAGTAAATAATCAAACACCAAAGTTCATCCACTGCTGCAGCAGCTGAGCTGCCGTGATTGTGTCATGTTTAGTGATGTGATAAGCATGTTTGATCATGATTAAGCACATTACTGTCTAAAATAACGTGAAAGGATCTCAAGATTTTTCTAGGACAATGGAAGATTTATACATTCTGTCCAATGTCAGTTTGTGCTGTTCTCTTTATTTCTACCATTTTTTAAAAGATACATGAAAAGTAAAATTTGTGCTATGCAGTGTCAATAATGCTCTCCTTAAAAATAATCTGGCTGGCACATCTCAGTCAGGGTCAGTGAAATGCCTTTATTGAAAATGTGTGTTTCTGAAGGGGTTACGCCTGTATCTGTGCTAGACTTGTTGTTATGTACTTAAAGCATTTTTTGAAAGTAAATTTAAATACAATATTACTACATCTTGTGATGGCATAAAACTTAATGGAATGGGAAAGGATGGAGAAAGGAAAATCCTGTGTATTACTTAACACAGTTGGACCATTCAACAAAAATACATTTTTTAAGGTAGCGCAACACAAAGTTCAGCTTGGAGTAGCAAAGAACACAGGTTGTACAGTAGGAAAAGGAAACCATATGGCAGAAAGTGTTTATTATAATTTAAGGGTTCATTTAGGGATTCATGAAGACTTGCAACTCAGTAAGAGCTCATATTATGGTGCTGTTAGGCAAATTAGATTAATTGTTTTGCGCATGCAAATCAGGATCAAGTAATTTGTAACAACCAGGCGTGCTTTATCTTGGAATGTAGCACTGGGAAAATTGTTGTTAGGCATATGTGGTTCTGTTGTGTTTAAAGGGGTATAAATGTATTGTAAGGGCAGCCCAAGGGAATCTACAAAGCACAGAGTGGCAAGTTAGTGAGAGTGGGGGTAACAAGAGGGGGTGATGAGTATCATCCATCAGGATGAGTTGGCAGAAGGAGTGCAAGTGCTTTCCATCACAAATTAGTATCTTTTTCTTCAGACTGCTTATAATTTGCAACCTAAACTAAATAGGACAGGTTATGGGAGCAGGTTAGTATGGGCACTTCCTCTTGAAAGTTTTCTGGGAAGACAGTGGAGAGGTAAGTGGTGATGCCTTAAATATATCCGACAAGCTTTGGCAGAACTTTTCTGTCAAGAACCTTAGAGAATTAAAAAGTAAGAGCTTATACAGAAAAATTGTGTTTTCATAGGGAGAAAATGATGGGATAGTTTAATCTAGTGCAAAAAGTTATTGCAAGAACTGGTGCTTGGAATTTGTATCCAGAAAAATTAGAATGGAAAGAAAAGCAGAAATTATCAGGAGTGAGGATGAGTAACATTTGGCACAGACTACGAATGAAAGGAGTGAAGACGGAGGATCTTTTTCATGTCTTCTCATTGAGATGTCTTTTTAGACAATTGTTTTTGTCAAGTTGTTGAGCTCAACACAGGAGCATTTTGCTGAAACAGAGCAGCCTGTGCTGTACCAGAGGCCAGCTTGGTGGCCAAAAGGTCTTCTGACCCTAATGTTTACATGTGTAGAATCTTCATCTGTAGTAATGACAATAATGAATGCCTGTGGCAGAACTGCACTGAAAGTCGTGGTGAGTTAATGACTATTCTGATATCAATACAAAAATAACTTGTAACTCTTGTGCATCTCTATTTAGTAGACACTTGGATGCGTTTAGTCCAGAAAACTAATTGTTCTGTGCCTCTGGACAGTGCTCTCAGGCACTCTTGGGGATGGTCCTGTGTGGAGCTGAGAGTTGGATTTGGTGATCTTTGTGGGTCCCTTCCAGCTCATCATAATCTATGATTCTACTCTTCCTAGTTTATTTGGAAGGAAGTGTCCTTTTATCTCCATGACTGCATGTCCTGTATTTCTGTTAACTGCTGCCAATAATCCATAACAACTGATTAGAGGGAAAACATAGGAGAGTTGTGAAAAACTTGCTCAGAGGCATTTCATGCTAGCCAAGTCCAAGGGAGCAAGCCAAGTCAACAGAGCTATGGTATCATTCTGCAAATATGTTGTATCTGTGTGTCATTTTGTTAAACAAGCCAATCACAACCAGCAAAGATCGTGAAGGTTTTATATTAGCCAAGGGGCTAACAAGTTCTAACATGTGAAACAAAGCAATTTTTGTTCCAGCATAGCATCCTAGAATATGTGCTTAGAAAAGCTTACAAATGCTTGGAAGAGTGTTGCTCAGACAGATTGCTGGAACTCTTTGAAGTCTGAGAAATACCTCTGCAAGGCATCAACTTTTTATAGACGGGCAGTAAAACACAACTTTATGGGAAAAGATGTTTATGTTATGTGTTTATGTGAAAAAATACTCCTAAGCAGGTCTGCTAGGAAAAACATCTATATGTTACAAGGCCTTGATTGCAATATCAGATGTGAAACTGAAAAGAATTGTGCTGATTAAGTAAAACATAGGAATGTGGCCTGAGTGATTAAATAGCAGCAAAACAAAAATTAAGTTGCCATTTTACTATCTAGTACAAATACTATAGTGGTTTTAGGTTTAGAGGACAGGAATTCCTAGTTTAATTGCTTTATTGAAAATTAAGCTGTCAGCATGATGTTTATGATGCATGTGGCAGAGTAGAAATGCCTTCTGTAGCAGGATCTGTCCTTTTGCCCTAAGTGATAATTTTAACCACTCATTGAAGAAAATTGTCTGTCTATTACTCTGGAAATTATTTGGTATTTTTGTGAGGGATTTATATGGATTATTAGATAAACCTGTAATTTGGCTCCCACTGAAATGAATGGGAGAGACTGGGGCCAGGGGCAGTTCTTTTAACTCCATCATCTCCAGCAGGTAACTTCTGGAGTGAAGTGTTACAAACGTTGTTTTGTGCCTTGCCACGTTAGCTTTTCACTGAAGAGCACTCACTGCCTTTGATTGTCCACCTCCGAAATTCACCTGTTATTTGTCATTGCTTTTGAGGGCTGTGCTTTTGGTGGCAGTTGGTTGGCAGCTGGTGTGTGGAATGTGCTTCTTCACCAGGTCTATTACTGCTGGAATTTTACCTGAAATTTGAATTTAATTTTAACACCACAAGTCTTTTAAAATACTCCATGGTCCATAAGCCCTCCTCATGCTATTGATGGGCAGCAGTATTGCTTCAGCCATTCCAGCCAGAGTACTTGGGTACAAGATCACTTGGTTTCATGCAGTATATATGTTTCTGCACTCCTTCAAAATGTTGGCAATGGTCTGTGCAAACTGCAGAGAGTGGTGGAAAAAAACCCAGTAAAACCTAATTGTAATCTTACTGGGAAATACTTAAACATTTCTGATGAACTAACAGAACTAACTTGTGGATAGAAGTTAAATTGAGCAGGATTAACTATGCATGCTTTGTTCATTCATGCCTGTAATGCATTTGAGTTTATGAGACTCAAAAATAAAAACATGCTTTCTCTAGTTTTGGTGCTGTGCTGCCTGGAGTCTGACTACCATGGGAGTTAATTTTGTGTTGTCAGGGTTTCTTGTATGTAATACATGTGTTGTAAGCTTTAGGGGATATTTTAATGCTTCATTAAAATTTTCATATGGCATATAATGCAGCTTATGCACTTTTTTGATTTTTATGATCCACTTCTGGTAGGGACTGTACAGAAGACATAGACTGTGCATGTACCTTCTGAAGGGGATGAGTTAAGTATAATCACATGCATGTCACTGGACTTACCTCATTCATGTTTGTAGTGCTAGAAGAGAGCATGTGATAATTTAATGTGGGTCATGAGAGTAAGAACTGGCAATGATTTGCAAGAGTAACAAGAGAAAAACAACAGAGTAAAATAAAGCAAAACAAAACCAACTTAAATTGATACTTTAGTCCTGACAGGACTAAAAATAGTAGATGTTCTTTTTCTTTGTAGTTTGTAGCTGGTATGGATGCTCTGGTGCCAGCCTTGAATGACTTTCCACACTGGGTCCTGGCTGTAATGAAGGGCAATTTCAGTGTTCTATTAATATTTTATTAGCTCTTTCTAGGAGCTTCTGCTCCCTTACCTCTCTCAGGTCTGAGTCAGCAAGTATTGAGAGTGATGACCAGGGAGAGAGGGCTTAGAGTGTGCACTGTATGAAGTTATGCAGGGTGGAGGAGTTGAATATATGAACTTTCTAGGGGTATCTGCACCTGTACTGAAAAATTACAAAATTCGCAGTAAGTGATCTCATGGGAACCCATCCAGCCCTATATTCATTCAAAGAAAAACAGAATCACAGAATCAACTAGATTGGATGAGACCTTTGAAATTATCAAGTCCAACCTATGACCTGACACCACCTTGTCAGCTAGACTGTGGCATTGGCTGCCACATCTGGTCTTTCCTGAAATACCTTCAGGGATGATGACTCCACCAACTCCCTGGGCTGCCCATTACAGTGCTCAGTCACCCTATCTTGAAAAACTTCCTGATGTCCAAACCTTCCCTAGTGCAGTTTAAGTCTCCATCCTCTTGTCCTATTTCTAATTGCTGGGAGAAGAGACTCACCTGGCTACAACCTCCTTTCAGGTTTACTGCTATGTGTTAGCTTGAAAAGGAGATAAAACTGTATTTATTATACCAGAGGAGTGTCTTAAAATGTCTTAGTTCCTGTTTCACTGAGTGGTTGTTTTGCAAGATTTTCTGTTTGGTTTTTTTTATATAATTTGGTATAGAGCACTCCTCTTGGTGCTGACTAGGGTATTCTCAAAAGGTATCAAGAGGATACTTACAACCTTTTACCCCGGTAGTTGTCAACATTGCTTCAGATGCTCCAGCTGTTGTGTATTCTGTATCTTGCAGAATAAATCATTTTGGGTAGGACAGACTTCTGCAGTGAATCTGATTCTTTGTTTGCCCTATTCTTGGCTTTAATTCGGGGGTAATTTTCTGGGGGATTTTATTTTGTAAATAAATGTCATATTTCCAGGAATCAAGAAAGTTGCTGCATGAGATTTTCTTAGTGGATGCTTTGGATTAAGACTGTGTTGTGTCATGGCATATGTGTTGCAACCAAAATACTGTCCAAACCCCATATTTGGGAGACATCAGTATAATGAAAGAAGCCAGAATACAATTATTTTTGTGAAGAACATGCTTTAGTTTCATTTTGTTTGTTTTAAGAAACTCCATTCTTGTGTTCCTTCTAAAACAATCTTGGAAACATAGGAATCCAGATATAGAAAATTATCTGTCTGTATTTTGCTATATTTTATTGTGGTGGATTTTTTACTTGTATATTTAAACATTTTTATTCCGAGTCTTTCGTTAAATGAGTGACAATTTGAGAATTGCCTCATATAAATAAGGAGTATTTGTAGTACAACTTGTGTGGCTTACTGTTTTTTTTTTACTTACTTAATTTGAGATTCTTATTTACACTGGCTTGTGTATACACCTTTTTAAAATCAGGCCAATTTTGGGGTTAATTTGGTATGAACATCAGCTTCAGTGAAACTGTTGTGTCAGGGCCCACACTGGCAGTATGTGGCTTCAAAAGGTATTTTAAATGAGCTGAGGCATAATAACTGTCAGTGGTGTAAACCACTAGATTTTGTACTAAAATTGTAAAGGGACAAGTGTGCATGTCCTCTTGACTGGTGGCCAGTGTTGAACAGTCACTATGTAAACAAAATTGATTAACAAGTAAATTATTAAGCTAAGATGCACCAGATGTCTGTTGCTTCCTTTTGCTTATCTTTTGAATTGCCTTAAATTTTGTGAGAAGTGAAATTACCTTGCATGTGCTGCTCATTAGGAATATGGGTACAGCTTCCTTAGCTTGGTTGAGTCACAGGGCATTACTGTGTGCCTGATCCCTGGGTTAGGAATATATCTGTGAGGTTTGGACCCTTTTATCTCTGTTATCGCCAATTTCAGTGGTTTCTTTTCATTTTTCTTTTTTTTTTTTTCCCCATAG
>VZTB01003277.1:995745-1073633 GCA_013397245.1 Thryothorus ludovicianus | reverse complement strand
CTGCAAGTGAACAAGTTTTTGTGATAGTTTACTATAAATTATGAATAAATGTTGTTTAGAGTAGGGAGAAAAATCTCTGATTATTTAGAAAACACTCTTTCTTATTGTCTTTGCTGTCCACAACATGCAGCTTGTTAGGATATTATTCTTTACTTTTGTAATTAGTTTAATTTTGTTGCATTTTGTCTTAAATATTATTCTGTTAGTTGCAAGGTTTTGTTTGACAGTGAGCTGCTCACGTTTCCAGTAAATACATTGTTGCAATTTAGGGCATTTCTTTCCTAGAGTGGTTTATTTTGCTTGTTTGTGTCTTCATTTTGGGCTCTTTTTATGTTAGGTTTTTTTTTTCTTTTGCCTTTTTTTTTTTATTTATTTTTAATTTTTCTCTAGTTATGTTTCTTCTGTTTCAGTTTTCTTTTTGCATGGACTCAGTTGTTATTTTTAATTTGGAGGAGAGGTTATGTTGCTTATTTTTTTATGCCAGCAGCCCTTGACATCAAGTGGCAGCTCTTTTGTTTCCCCTCCCACGACATTTTCTGACCCTGAGCTTCTGTTGAAGTGATTAACTGCAAAATAGTATTTTTGGATTTTTAAACTGTCTTGAAGCTTTGCTGCGGAATTCTCATGGATGCAGAAGAAATCCTTTTTTTTCAAAATGCTGTTTTAGGCTGTTGCAGGTTCAAGCAATGGAGGATTGGTTCAAGTTAGACTTATGTAGACATTTATTTACCTGTATGGTTTTCTTAAAACAAGGTTACAAGTAGAAAATCACAGTGGCAGATGAGTGGTAACTTGAGAGATGATAAGTGATTGTATGTTTGAGTCTTAGGTGATTTGAGGGACAGCTGACAATTTAAATGTCTGTGACCCACATTGAAATTTGTTGCTGTTGCAATTCCTGGGGATGCTAATTAAATAACTCACACTCACTGCAGCATAGGGGTGACAAATTGTTTCTGATAATCAGAGTAGCTCTTGGGGCGTGTGAGGTATTGTTTAAATCTGACACAGTTTCTAGGCTGTTGCACGCCTGTGTGATGGTTCAGATAAGTCAGAGACCTGTTCTGGAGTTGGTGTGACCTGAGTCTGGGACCATTAATCTCCCGGAGGCCATTTTCCACAGGAGGATTCAAAGCTGAGCATGGGGCCACAGTCTCTGCCTGGGTCCCCAAACTACCTGCCACACACGTGATGGCAGTGGAGTTTTGTACAATGTGTTTTGTGCTTTGAAGAGGGCCATAAAATACTCTATAGAACCTGATGGGCCCTACTTTACTTCCTTTTTTTGGTTTTCAGTCCTTAATTTTAAACTGGCTGCATGTGAGTTGTGTAAGAGTCTGGGGCACAAGATTTCACTGAAAACAGAGTTGAAGAAAAATGAAGATATATCCTAACTTGAATGCAAGCATCAAAATCAGTCTTTTTAATCGTAATGACACAACTAAGACTGTAAAAGTTATTTCTTATTTACCTATTTCCACTTACTAAGGTGGTGATAGAGAAGGTTTCCTTTTTAAGAGGACAATATAAACAGTCATAGGGAAACATTCAGATGTGTTTATGTTAGCTGGAGGCTGTGGAGGAGCCCAGAGAACAGCTTCAACATTAACTCTTTCTCTTATACTCAGTTAATTGTGCTAACACAACAGGGAGGTGAGGCCAGCAAGGGCAAATACAGAGCTGCACTTCTGATTCAACTGCCTCCAAGATGCCCTGTGTTTCTCTTTTTAAATGTTTCATCTGTTGCAGTTCTGCTACTGGGGAGGAATCCTATTTGCAAATACATGTTTATTACACTAATGTTTAGAGAATCTGCATTCTGCATAATTTCCATTTAAGATAGTCAGCTCCACAGGGAAACTGGGTGTCTTGCACACAGGAGGGGCCTCCTGGCCAAAATAGGGCCTGGCCCTTAGATGTCATTGATGGGGTGCAGTGCCACACACCTTCTCACTTACCTTCTGCATCTGGTTGCTTATATATTTTGCTCCAAAACTCCTGAAAATTGAGGTCACTTGTGGCTAAATGATGGAGGCAAGGGAGAAAAAGATAGTGTTATACACGACTAACCAAACAGCTGTGGGTTTTGTGTTCTGGGCACCTGATTTACCAGTAGCCACATCAAAAATAAGCATGGCTTATAAAATCCCTTGTGCTGTGGTAGGAGAAGTGAGGAAGCTTTTTGTGGACACCAGAAGATGAGATGCAGTTGCTTGTACCACGTTGCTCTTGGAAGGTGGGAAAACCAAAAGACAGGCATGGAGGTTTGGCGGGTGGCAGCCTTTCAGTGAAAGCTGAGGCACTCTGCAAATCTGGCAAAGGCAGAATAGGAGAGGTGAGCAGGTTGTTCTGGAAACTTGTTAAAATCAACTAGTTGCTGCACCCTTGAGTGAATGAGTGGCATTTTCCAAGAGGTTGTCTTTTCCTCTTGGAAGAATTGTACAGCTGAAAAAGTGTTTTGCATGCCTGTGTGAAATCAGAGGAGGGAAAAAGCGCAGCAATCACTTCTTGTCTAAACTTGTAAGAACTTTAATTTTAGTAATGTTAGCTGCATTTGAGGCAAACCTTTCAAACATGAAGGCTTATAAGTAGTGATTAGTGGATTTCCATTTTTGTGAACTGTGTACTTTTAATCTCCTAAACCAAGGAAAAGGCTTTTTGACTTCTCTGTGATGATAGGTCTCTGTGTGCCGAGGGTGCTGTTTGTGATGTAAGTATGTAGCAACAGATGGCTACAATTTGGAGCTGTTTAATTCCTTTTCTTTTGGATGTTGCCTTGCTATTACCCCTGTAAGAGTTTGTGAGAGCCCTAAAGGCAAATGCAACATCCAGACCCCACTTAAAAGGACCACACATATTGGTGCTCTACTCTTAACTTTTGGGTTCTCTGTTGTTTGTGTATTTGTACCAAAGTCTTTATTGTAAAGTCATCTCTCCAAGCTGGAGTCTCATGTGTCCTGTGCAGAAGTTGGCAGTAATGTGGTGTCTGGCACTGTGTTCCGAGTGGTTTACTCTGTTCCCATTGCAGACCGATTCCCTGTAAGTGCTGTAATTCTGGAAGGAGTCCTGCAGTTTTCCACATGGACTAAAGCTCAATCCTCCTAGGATCAACAGGCATTCTGTTTTTACTCAATAAATTTGAAACCTGCAGTAAGAAATCTCCTGCTTTTTCGCTAGGATGATTCTGTGCTATACTGTGAGAAGTGGGATATTTGCTGCCTGTTACAGCTGTTAGTGAGATGAATGTGAAGTAACAGCACTAACAGGGTGCCTGACTCAAGAAATTCAGGGCGAGTGACACTTGATTCTGTAGCAACATTGGCATCAGCTGTTAGCCCTGGTGACATGGTCATTACCTTGAAACTGTGACCCGAGTTCCTTTTTTGAGAAACGAAGAACCTGCAAACCCACTTCAAAGATCAGGGCAACTGCTTTGTTTGTCTTTTAAAAATCTGTATTTCTGCTTGGTCAATGTTTAGAACCATTGAAAAAGCAATTGTGACATGCAGACTGAGATCCTGCAGCTAGAGCTCCTTTATAATTACATATTCAACCACAAGCACACAAAGGAAAATGAGAGTCCCTTTTCCTTTATGTACCGTATTTCAGTTTTCCCTTAGGTTTAAATTGGCGTTTTGGGCTATATTCGCTTGAGCCACTGAAGAGCTTATCAGAAAAGGAAGGAAACAGAGGGAGGGAAAGAAAGATAGATTTCCAAATGGAAAGCGTTTGAATAGTCGAAGTTCAATCCCTAAAACAAAAAGTGGAATCTTTTTTTTTTCTAAATAATATGCTTTACAGTCTCACCTCTCATCTTGAGAAACATAAAAGAGCAAGTAAAAGAGATGACCTAAATCACAGAGTCCTTTGAAAGAAGAAATTCAGCTGTTTTGAACACTTACAATCAAAGGAAGTGGTTTCCCTAATTACATGAACTATGTGAAAGCTCTCAGAATAGCTCTTCCACCCCAGGATTCCTTGCACTTTAGAAGTTTGCATAAAAGCTCACATGGAGAATCAGATGCAAAGTGTTTGATTCAAATTTTATTAGGCAGAAGTGAGCATACATACCTATCTCTGGGTTTGACAGCTGCTTGGGTTTGGACCACAATCCTGGGTTTGATGGATTTCAGTCCTATACTTAAATCTTTTACTCTTCAGGTTCTCTGGTGAGACACCCCTATCGAGAAAAGTAGAATTGAAAAAATGGAGAAAGGATAGAGGGATTTCTTTGTGAGCTTTCAGTTGAGGATTCTTCACCCTGATTAGGCTGTTCATTGTGAAAACCCCTCCATGTACACAGCTTTTATGAGGAATTTTGCTTCCTCACATTTTAAAGAAATTGTGTATCTTAAATTATACATTTGGAAAAATTGCAATCTGAATTCTACAACTTCAGTGTTAATCTAGCACCACTATTTTCTTCAATCAATCAAAATTCTGAATTCAGTAGAGACTTTGAACAAAAAAGCAGTATTTTCAAAAGACTATTACACCTTGTGGTTTCTTTTTGTACATTCACAGCAATAAAGGTATGTTAGTCTAAACTAAACACTGAGAGTACATGAAAAGATGCAGGACACTTCTAACGGCTTAAGATCTCTAGTTCTGTCCCTGAGGATACAATATGGACTAATTAATAGTTTCAATATTTGAAAATAATATTTGCAAGGTTTGCAGTAATATGCAAGACCATCACACTTGCTCTGCACAATAACGACCTCAAAATGGTCTCATTCTCACCTCAGAGCTAACTGCACTAATTAAATCCAGATTTGGTAAAGACAGAGATAACTGATAAAATTGACCTTGAAGAGAGATATAAAAATTCTCCAAAGTGCAACAATTAAAACTCAAGAAGGAAAGAAGGCAGGAGGGTTATGACAGCCTTCTGTCTATATGGAATCAGCCAAACCCTCCTTATAATAACAACTCCTTGAAGAGAAAGAGTAATGTTTCTCTAGGTCCTTTTTTTCCTATCAATACTGTTTTGGTTTTTTCTCCCCATCTTCCCATGCAGGAGGGACTTCACCTAGAATAAGGGAATTGTCTCCTAGAAGTGAACACTCTCAGGAGGCCGGTGGTGTTGCAAGTGAAGTGTGCAGCACAGTAGCAGCACGTGTAGAAAGGGAAGGGAAATGTTGCATGGTCATGTAGCTGTGACAGTGGAAAAGAGTTCTTGCTGTGTCTTCTTCTAGTTCTTGCTCTGTCTCAGGCAGCAAAGCTTTACTAGAGGATTTTACTTGGTTGAAGGAGAATGCTTAAAGTCATTCCGGCATTGCTTGACCTGAAGGTGGCATGGAAAATTACATCTGCTCGTGTATCATCCTTGGTAGCAGTCAATTTCTTAGGCAAGGGTTTGGGTATGCCTGGCACTGGAAAATGGGAAGCTGTGGTATTTGTGGTGCTGTTATTCTTCCACACCAAAGGGCCTGTTGCAGATTTGAATGTACTTTGTGCCACCAAAACATCATGGAGCTCCTGGGCCCTGGATCCAGCTTGTGAGCTTGGTTCATTGTACTGAACTCTGCTAATCTAATCCTTGTCATGCTTGGAGCATACATCATTTAGTCCTTATACAAAGACTATGGGCATTGCTGCAGTAGGAAGAAATGCAAATTCTCTCTGCTGCACTCAGATCAGACTGGAATTGTCATTAGCTGCAGCATGATGCCTTCTCTTCAGCTCTTTAGGTACAGCCCAGGAAAGAGGTTTTGTTGGACTCTGCACGTGACCCTGGTCCTGAAAGTTCCTGTGGTCCCATATATATACAATTTCTACTTCCTCTATGCTGTTTCATTTATTGCAGGCTCTTGGCAAGCACAGTGCAGGATGATAGAGGAAGTAGTGCAAGTCAGTGGTTTTGTAACTGCAGAATAGATGATCATTTTGTAACTGGCCTTTTAAATGCTGTTCATTCTCCATTAGGTATGTGTGATGTCCCTCTCATCTTAGTAAGTGCAGACATGGGTAGCAGCTACGGAGCCTCTGGACATTCTGCCATAACTTTGGGGAAGGAACTGGCTAGAGATATTCTTGTTTCGTTGGAGAAGAGCAATGAAAAAACAGACTTTTCACTTAATTTGGTATCCTGTCGTGGTACAAGACCCCAGTGAGTTCTCTGCTCCTTGTAGGTCTGCAGGACTTAAGCCAACTGCCTTTGTAGGTCAGTCTGTAATCAGTCTCACTCTTCTAGATAGGTTCTTCTGAATTTCCACTTTCTGCAGAGTTCAGAGATACTGGTATTCAAGTTATTAACTTTTTAAAAATGTATTTTGAAGCTGACCATTTGTATTCCTATATAACAAAGTTTAGAAATTAAATTGTTGTTATTGCCATATCTATGTAAGCTGAGAGCTATAAAGACACTTAGATAAGATAGGGAGTTCTGTGTACAAGAAATTCAACACAGAGAAGTAAGGGAAAAGCTGAAGTTACATGTCAGAAATATATAGTAGAGTAATCCTAATAAATGTGGATTTATGACATTAAAAACATTTTTAAAATATTGCTAGTTTACATCCAAGATTTTTATTTTAGCCACTGCTTTACTTGAAATTTTTTAATTCTAATGGAAAAAAGATTGAGCTACCATAAAGGCAGCATGAAGAATCCCAAGAAAAAAATAAACACTGGGTCTGTGTTTCATAAAGATAAAAGCTTAAAATTTGATGAGTTTTGTCTAGTTTTATTTTTTGACCATTGCTATTCGATAGAAGTAGCATTTGAACCAAGTTCCTAAGTAAAATACAATTTTCAGTCTTAGACAAAGAAAAGTGACTTTTTTGAAAAGCAGGTAGAATTCACCATGATTCATGCTGGATTTTTTGGACAGTTTCACCTAAAACCATGATAAACCACATAAAAGCAAATGGTGACAGCTCATTTTCCTGAAAACCTCAGATTTGTGAGATTGTGCTTTGGAGTAGGTAAACATCACAGAAAATATCTCTCATCTATGGAGGACTCACTTCAGCAGAGTGCCAACATCTGTAGTTGGCAGCTGCTTTCCTTTCTTTTTAAGCCTGCTGGTCACAGCTGTAATTTCTGTTTTGAAAGCTTTTTTAAGTTAAGTGGACTCCAGATAGGGAACTATTCATACCTTTTCTGCAGGGGCAGCTCAGTTTTGAGTGACAGCTGGGGAGAGCCTTGTGCAGAGCTCTAACAGCCCATGTGGAAAACAAAACCTTATGGTTTGCTGTCAACATATAACAGGTAACACATCTTCATAAGACTGAGCTCAGCCTGCCTGGTTGAGGAACATTTTCTGGAACTATAACATTCACTAAGATTCCAATAACAGGGATTCCCATCAAGTGTTGTCCCAGTCATTGGCTATAGTAGGTTTGATTTATCCATTCTAAGATAGGCTTTAAGTTAGCGTTCATTAAGAACCTGATGTGGTTAAATTATAGTTTTCATGATTAAGATGGAAAAGTACTTCATTGTAAAGATCATAGCTGCTTTAGAGGAGTGGATCAGGATACATAAGTACAGCTGTTACTGTCTCTGTTGCAGTCTTATGCTAATTGTTCAGCTAAAGTCACTGTATAATGAGATTTGACTTGTTCTAGGTTATTTTATCCAGATTCCTTACAAATACCTTTCAGACCTCAGTATAATCACTGCTTTAGTTATGTATGTATGGCCATGTCTCCTTGAGAGGGGATTAGTTTTGCCCATCACTTTCATACCAAACTGCCTTTCCAATAAGATGCTCATGAAACCTACAGTGACTTTGATCACAGAAATAATTTCCTTGGATATTTTCCCATTTCTTGGGTCTGGAATGATCCCTTTGCTGCATTAGCCATGATATCTTCTCACCTGCCGAGTATGCCAGGAGTTAGAAAGTTTCAAGTTTTGTTACTCTGTTCTATTTTAGGAATGTTGAGAATTTTGTTATTGTTCTCCGCAGTCAAAAAGGGTTTGTGTTCAAAGTGATTGCAAGTAATTTGGAAAATTTCCCAACATTGAAAAGAGACATGATTATTGCTGAAAATAAACAGCTCTATGGGGGCTCAGGTATTTCAGCCCTGCTGTTTAGTCCACTCATCTATTGTTTCTACTCAATTGCTGGTGTTGCTTTGCAGCTGGAGGCAGCTTATGCTCCAAATCTGCCTGAATTAAACATTACAGATATTGTGGACACTGCTCATTTCTAAACTCTTGCTCCAGTACAAATACGTAGTTTGTGCATGTTTTGAATGGTTTTAATTTGTGTGAATAATAGTAGCGAAATTCAAACTAAACTTGCTCTTGGCAGCTCTGCCTTCATCAGATACCTTAACATTACATTCTCTTACAATGTCACATTGTATGCTACAAAATGTAAGAGTCCTGTGTGTGTATTTCTGCTTGAAATCTGTCTGAAAAAAGGAGTTATTTTTCCATGACCTTTTTTTCAGTTTTTTTGTTTACTTCTTTGGATTTTTTGTAAATGTCAGTGTAAAAGTAACAGATTTTTTTCAAGCTTACTAACCATTCTGTAAGGATTTTCTGCAGAAAGTGTCTCTGCTTAGTTTCCTCAGTATGTTAGTAGCCTCTTCTCTCACAGACAGTGAATTTTTGGCCCTCCTCATGGGATAAACCAACACCATGATCCTGCAGTTTCTTGGTTAGTGCTGTGTGGCTCCACGTGGTCCTTGTACTGAGCTGATGGAGCTCAGAGGGAGGATTGAGCCTGTTGGTTTGATCTCACTCCCTCTGGCTGCACAAGGCAGAGGGTCTGATTTTTAGAGGGACCAGCCTGCTTTTCATGGGCTAAGCCTTTGCAGTGTTTTGACAGGCACATTCTGAATTTGCTAGCTAGCACTTTTAATCCCCCAGCCTTCAAATTATCCATAACGTACCAAATTCTGTGCAAACATTACTATAGAGAACGGAGTATAAAACTTAGTTTTCTTTTCAAATGTTCAATATCCAATACATTTCGCTACTAACAAATCCTATGGTTTTGCATGATGCAAATTAATTATTTTAAAGTAAATTTCATAAAATGGGGTGAGCCTGGAACAGAATACAATGAATTTATGTCCATATTCCTTGTCTGTGGTACATTAAATAGTTTAACAGAAATGAACTGTCTTGGTAATGTGCTTTTCCTTTCTTCAAGATTGTAACCTTAGTCAATGCAAGGTATTTAAAGTATGTGTTTCTATAATAGTATCTCCAAAAATTAGATTTTTTTTTTTTTTTGTGATATACACTCAGATATAAAATAATGGTGAAATAATTCTATAGCAATGAGAATTTATTAGTTTCCTGTACATTTCCACTTTTAGTTTCTGGGATTTGTAACAGCATAGGACATAATTTTGAATTCAAATTTGATGCTTTGGAAGATTTGCTCCATCAAAATGCTTCAAAGTACAAATTTTGTACGTCACTGTAGATGTAATTATGAGATTTTAATTCTGTTATTTAGAGAAGTGCTGGTGACATCAATCTGAGAATGTAATTTAACTCTTTTCTGTGTGGTTTAAGAAACAGGATACTGTTTGTTAATACAGCCTGAATTTAGAGGCTGTGTTGTAAGACGTAAGTGCTGACAATTTTGACATGTAAATGGCCTATAGAAACAAGCTTTTTTTGGGGGGATAAGTTATCATTTAAGTGAATACTAGAAAAGAAGCCCAAGCTCACACAGCTTTAAGTGACATGCAACTATTGTTTTAAAACTATGATTGTCTGTGGGAAGAGATGGTAACACATGTATGCTGGGAGTGTGCCCTTTGCAGCACTTGGTAACTGCTTATTTGCAGGTAAAAAAGCCTCACTGAGGATTCTTTGGCTTTGCCACGTTCATGTGATTTTCCTCTTGCATTGTTAATATTAAATAGACTTTAATAGGTTTAACAAAAATTCACTGAACTGGACAATCAGTATCCTTTGCTTGTTATTTGGGGCCCCCAAAGCACAAAATTCTTGTTTGTATTTTTTTTCTTAGAAAACTTTATGGGAACAGACAAAGCAGTAGCCAAAGTCCTAAGTTTTAATTTTGTATCTGCATAATTTTTTTTCAGTGTTCAAAACTGTAATGGTTACTTAACATCCCTGCTATATAATTCATGTTAATAATTTTACATCTGAAATTCTCTAATTATCCCTTTATTGCATATTGAGAAGATAATTTGTTAACAATGACAGATACTGATTGTCTTAGTATTTCATCTGTAAAATGATGTTTTGGGCCTGTTCACCTAAAGAAACTGGTATTAAACTCAAGGAAAGGATTCATGAGGCACTGGAAATGGACATAGGCTGGATATATTACTGAGCAGGAGTCTAGAAATAAAGATGTGGGATTTATATGTGTTAGCATTCTGTATCTTTTTTGTATGTGGTTGTCACTAATTGAATGATTTTACTAAAGGCCTCTCCCAGCTGCCAGACTCTAAAACCCCCTGAGAGCAGCTAAGCTGCAGCTCTCCCAAGAACATGGAAAAGGTCAAAGCCTTTAAAATGCTACAAGACTTACAAAAAAAAATATTTCCAAAGCTGCCTCAAGTGTGTCTAAATATCTCCTTAATGAACATGGCAAACAGTTCTCTGGAAAATGAAATAGCCAGACTTTTCCACAATGTAATAATAAATATTATAAGGCAGTGAAGGAAGTTGCATTAATCAGATTAAGTCACTAACCATGTGTAACTCTTAATTTTGCATGGAGTGAAGGTGCCGCTTGCTGTGGGGCTGACTGATTTACTAACAGGAGAGTTGGTTGGCTGCTGGCTGATGCAATGGTCTCACAAGGGGCTGCAGCTATTTCCTGTGTTAATCCTAAACCAGTGTGCTCAGACCAGGGTGGAAGGATACTTTACTCTTTCCAGTCAGCTGTCCCTAAGGTACCTGGAAGAAGTGGTCGTTGAGTTGCTTTGGGCTCAGTTTGTCTGGACCTATGTAGAAATACATACTGAAAAATGATACTTTTGATACTGAAAAACTGTGAGCAGATGTTCTTTTACAGTTCCAGCTGTGCTGCTGGAGCAGACTGCCCAAACCCTTGATCACTTCTCTTGACTGCAAGTGTGAGCATAACAGATTTCTAACGTATTTCCAAGGAGAATGAGAGTAACTAAAATATGCTGAGTCGTTTGGTCTTTGCTAACTTTAACTGCCTTGGGTTAGGGAGCTCTAACAAGAGCAGCTGCTATGAGTAGCTGGCAAGGAACAACACAGCTGTATGCAAAGTGCCTCCGTCCACATCCTCACTGTCTTTGCAGTGCCAATTAAAGATCTGCCAATACAGCCTTGTCTGATTCCCAGCTAATGCCAGCTCAGCATCAGGTGGGCATTGCCCACATCTGCAATCAGCACTGGCTGTGAAGACCTCATCAGAGCTTAGCTGTGCTTGCTGCTTTTGCTGCACTGGTACAAGGTAGAGCAAAAATAAGTGAGGGCCTGGGTCATCCCGGTGAGCTGAGGCTGATGCTGCTCATAATGAGGCCACGGTGTCCAGCCAGCTTGCTTTGTCCCCCCATCTGCTGCTGGCTGTCCTTAGAATTTGTGTTCGTGATTTCTGTCCAACAATTGCTGAACAGACAAGACCTGGAGAAGGACCTTGGTTTTACCTGCTGAAACACCTGAAGATACGGTTATTCATGCGTGGTTGTTTGTACCACAAGGTTAAGAGCAGTACTAGTGGGTCTACAAGCAGCCCTAGGGTGATGTCAGTCTTGGATAATGTAACTGTCATTTTCACATATGTCAGTAAGCAGAGATTAAGCAGGTATGAAACCAAATTACCTGTTAAACACTGTGATCCATACCATGGTTCACAGGACACAATTACACTGTTTGTACACTTAGGGATTACCTGAATTCCAAACTCTTATACTGTAATTGTTTTATGAATTGGGTTTGATTTACAGTAAGCCAGTAAGTGAGAATTGAATTTAAAAGTTTTCAATGTAATTTGTTCTGACCTTGGATTTTGTGGTATTTGAATTATGTAAGCAGTGGATTAGGTTTGTTTAGAAATCTAAATCTCTTTGCCTTCAAGAAATGGTGTGCAGTCTGTTATCCCTTCAGCAGGCCTTAAGAGAGGGGCATAATTTCATCCATACCTGTGATGTAAGTGCAGTATCACAATTTTAGCATCGTTTGATGGTCAGTAACAGGCTGTTAAGAAGCTTATCATGGCACTAAGCATAATATTCAACTCTGTTGCAGTTACCTTGTGTGTCTGTGTCTCTATATTATGTCCAGGGAGTTTGTGTGTTTGGATGTCATTCCTTCAACTGAACTCTGCTAATTTTGCTTCAATCCAATCTTTAAAAAAAAATAATTCTGTCTTTTACACAAAAAAATAATGTAATGAGGTAGTTGAATACTTGTTACTTGTCATCACTATTTAGGAAGTAAATGGGTGCTCATTTAGCTTTCATAGGATAGATAGCAACTTTTCTGAGGGAAGAGTGTCATGCCCAAGCCAGCAAGGGCTGACTTCTTCAACAGCTTTTAGACAGACAGATGCATGACAGGATATTCTTCCAAGCATTTAGGAATTTTGGATTAAAGTACAATTCTGATGCTTAAAGATGATTCTAAATATTCTTGTTAGTGTCTAAGAGACCTTTGAAATATCAGTCTCTAACCACCACTTTGTAATTTGCTATCTGAAAGTAATTTTCATTGAAACACGGCACCTTCTTGTCAAAAATAGTACAAAAGCTTCAAAGATATGGACTGGCTTGCATCTGATTCTCACTGTAAGGAATAAGTGGCTTTAAATTGGCTAATAGAGATCACAGCTGATCCACAGCAACAGAAAAGAACAAAGCATGAAAGGAATAGTCTAGAATCACTAGTGCTAACAACAGCATAGTGATTAAAAGTGTTTAGAGAGGATTTCTTTGTGATACAATGGTCCTTAGGAAAAGTTGGAAACTTTTTTGTCCCACAATTGTCCATTGTCCTATCTGTGGGCAATTAGAAGGTGCCTCTCTGGGTTTCTGGGATGGAAGCTTGCTTTGGTATCTGTTAAATCCCAGATTAGAGTATGAACATCAGTATGAAGGTGATGGTATTAGCCGTGGTCGACCCAGCAATTTTCATACTTCTGTAATGTGATCTTAGTGTATATAATGTATATAAGATAAAAATATTTTTTTGCATTTCCAAATGATAAAAGCACTGTGTGTCACTGTGCCTGGGCAGTGAATTACTTGTCCCCTTGATTTTGATTGCAGTCCTTGTCATGGTAGCACTGGGTGATTGCTCAGTCTGGGGTTTGCTGCAGTTCAGCCCCTGCTGTTGTTCACTGACTGATGGGTTTTCACTGGATCCAGCAGCATCTTCTGTGAGATGGAGAACAGTCACTGGGTTCTGCACATAGTTGTGGTGGGATGGGGAGCTATGGAACTTAGATTTTGTTAATCATGGGGCATTTTTAATCATTCTCTGGAAGGATTCATCTAGTACTTCTTTTATAGCCAGGACCTAAATATATTATGCTATGGGAAAATTAAATATGAGACCCATCAATTTAATTCTAATGACCTGCTGAAGTACTTGCATAGCAGATGGTGTGCTCATTGCTTTGAAGACATGGTATGTTTTAAGTACTTTAAAAGAAGATGATTTTATTCTATTCCTCTGACCACGGTGTTAATGAAAAGGTGGTTTAGATAGTTTTTCTAACTGTGTTATTCCTGTCTCATATCAGAATATTCAGATAGGCAATCAAGGAGAGTGAGGTCTCCTGATAATCTGGCAGTAATGCTTATAGGAATCAGAGAATTGAATGCCAATTGAATTTTTCCTAAGGAATATACAAACATAATACAAAAGTTTCTGAGACGGATATTTGAGTGACACAGTGGTCACCTGCACCCTCCAGCCTAGAGAAGGAGGTTGGAGGTACAACTCATGCTTCTGCTGCTGCTGCAAGGGTCCCTTGTCTTGGGGGGATGGTGGGGCTGCGGTTGTAGGACAGAGCTCCTTGGCTGGCTCTAGGGGTGTTGCTGTTCACCTGCAGGCGAATCTTCCCACATTTGCTTAGATAGCTGCCAGTTAAATTATTTTGTGGCCTTGTAGGTTCACTGAAAACAGGAAGGCTACAGCAGTTTTTATGCAGAAACCCACAGTACATCAGCTACTGCTATTCTAATAAATGTAGAGCTATACAAACCAATATTTTTTTTGGCCTGTGTTTTGTAGGTGGTACCATGATACATATGCTTTATTGCATGATTATAGATAAAGGTATTAGATGAATCAATTTTTTGCTGTTGTTGCTTAGACTTTTTTGAGTAACTTCAACACAATTTTGAAGACTTGTAGCTAATGCTCAGACATTTACACATATTCAATTAAATCTTAACTATAGCTTTGGACCTAACTTGGGTTATAGTAACTCTTCATGCTGCTTAGCCTGCTCAGCAAGAAAAACGGTATTACCATCGAGTGAGTAATCTTTTTTCACAATACCAGAGAATTAACTTTTAAAATGTATGCTGTTTTCAGCAAATCATACTGCAGACTGACTCACCTACAAGTCCACAAAAGAATTTAGTTGGCAGTTATCTGAGTGTGTGTGAAAACTCACCTGTGGGTAAATAGCAACACTCCCACTGCAAGTCAAGGGATCTGTGAAGGGATCTGTCAGATACTCTTGATAAGTTCTGAGGAGTTAATTATGATCTGTTTTTGTTACATGCTCTTGCCTGGTATAGAGTTAACATTATCTCGAAGTCTTAAAGAGTTACTGTGGAGAAAAATACAAAGCAATACATATCTGTATTTGCATAATATGTATATTTGTATAAAAACGTGTCTAAAATCTGTTGAATATTTGTTTTGATACACTGCAGAGGTGAAACTGTTGAGACACCTTCCAGGAGATACCCAATCTTTTTTCTCAAAAACTACAAGGTGTATATGTCTTTGTTTCTGTGGATAGAGACTCACTGTCGTGCAGTCTCTTGCTCAAACCCAGCAGCATTATTCAAAGCAGAATTTGAAAGTTTTGTATGTTTATGCAGAATTGCCAAACATCTGTAGTCTGCTTTGAGGAGCAGTTTCAACTGCACTGCTGGGTATTTGGCAATCTCAAGCATGCTTGGTGTGTGTATTTAATCAGACTCCACAGCGCATGCCTGGAAATTCCACATTTCCAGTAAACATTGGATGGAGCTGTGTGTGCACGGTATGCTGTAACAGCCTGGACTCGCTGAACCCGTGGTACTTCGTGTATAAACACAAATTCTGGATAGGGCTGCTGCTGCTCTGCCAAAAATCCCAGATCTTTCTTGGAATAAAGTTTTCCAAGATCTTCAGTTTTTCCAGAGACTCAACTTCCTACGTCAGTGCCTTGGCCATGAAAGAAAAGTCTGAAATTTATTTTTCCCACCCCCCTAAACCTACAAAGCATTCATCTGCCAGACTCTCTCACTAGGTTTTCAAATGCCAAGCATCTGTGAACAGTCTTTCCTAGATATGTGTGTGCTTATATATATAGATATATATAAATATATATATATGTATATATAAATATATATAGTATGCTGTATGTGTGTATACCCCCTGGGGTATGAAATAAGCTATCATAGTAAATGGCCTATTCCAAATTGTCTAACTTGTTTGTTTATTTGTTTGTTTCCAACAGGCAGAAATACTCAGTGTGCTCAGTCACAAAAACATCATTCAGTTCTATGGAGCTGTCATTGAACCTCCAAATTATGGCATAGTTACAGGTAAGGATTTTTGGCTTACCTTTTTCTTGACCCTGTAAAGCTACAGTGTTACAAGGTTATCTCCAATGTTACCCAATTACAGTGTTTCACTAATTGTTCTGGTCTCCTTTAAATGTTAAGTGTGCTTGGCACTACCTGCCTCAATGTAATGGGAGTGCTGGAGTGGGAACCAGGTGGGAGCATAGCTAGAGGCAGCATGGAGGCACGTGAGGCCTAGGGTGTTCTTAGTGCACAAATGCAGGACTCCTTTAAACAGTACCTCTCACTGTGTTCTCTTACCCTGCTTGGAGAATTGCTCTTCCATTTTAATCGACGTGTCCCAAAAGTAGAGGTTTTCATGATACAAAGATCTGGCTGGTTCTGTGAAGAAGGTGGACTGGATTTCTGCTCAGAGCAAAGCTGCACATGAGTTCTGCCTCCATTGAAAGTAGGAGAATTTGTATTGTGAAGTTCACAATGGGAAGAGATTTGTTTTTTTTTCTATCACTGCTTTAAGCTTCCTACTCTTGGGAGATGGTGCAGATGTAGAATTTTCTTCCTTTTCTGTATGGGACAAACTACGTAAGATAGGAGTAGAAAGTAAACCCAAAGCAAAGAAATTTCCCAACTGCTCAAACAAATGTTTGGAGAGATAAAACCCATGAAAGTGTGGATAAGGAGGCATGTTTTGACATGTCTGTAACCTTTCAAAGTTCAATGTGAAGAGTAGTCCTTTGCATGTGGCACACTCTAATACCAATTTGAGTCACTGCTGGTCAGGTTTTTATTGGTTCTTAGATGGTGGTCAGAACTTGTGAAAATTCAGTTATCTCTACTTGCCTCTGAGACTTCTGGTTATCACAGCAGATGGCAGTGTAATCTGGTGGGAGCACTTTTCAGGGCATGGGGAGCTTTGCTTACTACAGGAGCAGTAGCCTACTGGAGGGGATGGTGTGGCAGCCAGCATTCCAGAGGTACGTGGGGTGACCACAGTCTGCCACTCAGAAATGCACTAATGATGGCATAGACAGGAACTTGAATTCCTTCTGGAAGCAATAAAATTAAAAGAAAGCTAATAAATCATGTGATGTAATTTTACTATCATTTTTTATGTAAGTGTAAACCAGCAAGCCGAGTAGCAAAGGAGAGGTGTAATCAATGACCTGGGATGATGTCTGGATCAGCTTGATCTCACAAAAGGTCATTGTTTGGAGGACACAGGACCTACTTACCAGTCAAAGGACAGACAGCAACTAAAGTAATGCACTGTGCTATTGAGAGCGGGTACTCTTTAACTGCCTATGAGAAAGAGACTGTGGTGTGTAGTTCAACAGGTTGTTCCACAGGGTTGTCTAATTGCACCTGGCTAAAGAAGAAAGAGGTCTGAGGAATTTTTAGCAAACTGTGTTGATTCTCCGTGCAACTTCTAAGGAGACTGGAGTCCTGTGGGTTGGAATGGAAGCAAGACTCCATTTCCCCACACCATTTTCAAATGAGGGAATGGCTACTGATAAAAGAAATGTTAATTACGTTTCAAATGCCTTTTAGAGGGGTTTTCACTCTGTGATCTTCTGGATGACCTTCAGTGTTGCAATCCTGTGTTTAGTCAGAGATTCATTTCTTGAGAAAGAAAATCTCAAACAAGAAGAAATCTTGATAAATGAATGTTTCGTCAGAGTGATGGAGATGAGAGCACTCAGCCAAGTATTGGCATGTACTGAGCATTAGCTGCATGTAATGTCTTATGTGGGATTGTTAAAGAGTTCTCTGAGAAAGGCTACAGCTGGAGTTAAAAAAATGTTTTCCTGCTGGGACGTATGTCAGTGTTCCAGCTCATCCTGCTGCCCGGTGAGCTGCTGTCATGAGTCACATCATTCTAGATGTTACTGGCCATCTCTATCAGCAGCACTCTCAGTATGTAGCTTTCAGATATGGCTTTTGGCCACAGCCTCCTCATCCCAAAAGGCTTGGGCCCCCATTGCATAGAACCATGTGTATGCCACAGCCCTCACAGGGTGGGTCCAGTAAGGCAATCAGAGCTTTTCTTTCTAAAGGAAATATTTCTTTTCTGTTATTGACAAAACATTGTCCTTGCAATATGATTTCCAAATCCACAAGCTCCTAGTAAATATCTGTGGCACAGTAAGTATATGGAAGAAATACTAACAGTGGAGCTTTGTTGATTGAAGCTTACTTGCCTCTGTTCACACAAAGTGGCAAAGGCCTGGAGGAACTGAGTTGTCCCTGACCCTGGTGGATCAAATTATGCATTGTAAAGGCATGCAAAGCATGCAGCCAACCTATTCCTGAAGAATCCATTTATAAGACAGATGATGACATCATGGGTAAAAAAAGCTTCTGTTTTAATTGTGGAAATGTGCAGGTCAGCAGCTTACTCCTCTCTCGGTGACATCAGAAGCAACACGTCTGTCCTTTCAGTGGGAGGTTGGGCAGCAGTGATCCAAAGCTAACTTGCCACTTGAGTGTTTACTTTCAAAGGACTTGCTATTTTCTCCCTCTTTCATTTAGCACTAGAGTCTTCCCTTCTGACCTGCCATGTTCTAGGCTGCAGATTCAGTTTGGTCTCAGTTTCCTTCCCCACACAGCAATCTTCCAGTGTTTTTTATTACTTTGGTTAGGAACAATGTAAATTTTTGTATGTATTTACCCTATCATGTATCAATTTGATTAATATTATTAACAAAATTCATACACATTTGATGTAGTCTTACAGGCAGTGATTTTGTGGCTGCTTTGAAATGGTATGAAGATGTTGAGAGTCTTCTACATAGGTTCTAAATTCTGCCTGAGAAGCATATTGAATAGCCTTGGGAGAGAAGGACAAAAGGCTTATGTTGCTCCTTGTATCTCCCTGGTCTTTGTACTACCTGGGCTGCTCTGGGTGGCATCTGCCTGCCCTGTCATTGCAAACAGATAAAAGAAAATGTATCAGCTGCTTCATCTTACAAACCTCCTGTTGTGTTTTTGGTGAAACATGAATGAATTCTAAATAAAATAAAACTTATTTAATAAATACTGAGCAGAAGAGCTAGAGGCTTTAAACTGCTGTAGATGACCTGCAGCACAAGGAAATCTTCCCTCCGTATTTCAGGGTTTTATACTTCTAGTTTCATCCTTCTGTTTTTTTCATGAACAAATAATTTGATCTGCTGTTCTGTTTCTCCATGGGGAAATAGGAAACTTCCTTCTTGGAAACCCTTTCTTTGTAACAGAACATTATATATTTAGCATGTGGCTTTACTTAAAAAAAAAATATATATATGTATTTTGTTATGAGGCATCATTTATACACAGGACTGCTTACCACTGGGGAGTATCCTCTGATTTTGGAAACAATAAGATTAATCTGATTACCAGTCTTATCTGTTAACTGTTTTTGTGATCAAGAGTGGCTAATTCACTGTTTAAGAAAGTAAGAATTTTAGGTTATATGAAAGTGGTACTGTAGAGATTTGAGTTGTCTCCAGTTTCACACCTAAATGTGTGTAGGGCTAACTAGTTTGTTATTCCTGCTTTAAGCCTCACAACTCTGACAGTCAGTCTGAATTCCATCTGCCATATCTCCAAACACTGCTGGGCCCCAAATGCCCTTGTTGGTTCCCACAGAATCCTGCTGTGGGATTCTGTAGGTATAGTTAAGGGAAATTAAGAAAAACATCTGCTTATCCTGAACAAGGAGCATAAAGAAACTTTTACTCTGGAATTTGAACTCCTTTGCTTGATCTTTCTTGATGCTAGACCTTTCTAATGCCTTTTCATTTTAATGCCTGTTTTTCTATATGATTACACTTTTTTGGGATTTTTTTTTTTTCATTTTTTGTTAGTTGTAGGTTATATCTGCATTGGCATAATCAGATAAGCTCTTCTACTGCACTGGTAATAATATTAGACTGTTGAACCCAAATTCTTTGTCATTAAGCCAGAGGCTGCTTTCTGGAACTGGCAGAGTTTCTGTTACATCTTTCAAGTTAGGTGTAACGTTTTTAAATATCTTGTTTGTTGCTGTTTTTTAACAGAGTATGCTTCTGCTGGCTCATTGTTTGATTACATTAATAGTAACAAAAGTGAAGAGATGGATATGGATCATATCATGACCTGGGCCACTGACATAGCTAAAGGTAAGCAAGAAGAGTGGCATATGCTGCCCTACACAGCCAGCAAATGTACAGCTTTACTTAGTCAGGAAAGCCTTCCTATTCTTCCTTATTCAGATGATGACAAAACCAATCAAACATATATAAATAAAAAAAGCAAACCCCACTCACTGTTCTTTTTTTATATATTCCTTGTTTATTATGAATCAAAAATATTCTGGAGTGAAAATGGCTTCTGAGAGCCAGTTCTGGTGTGCCCTTAAGTCCCAAGAGGATAATTTTGCTGATGTAATTATGAGGTAAAGTGCATAATTGCCCTTACATTTGATTTTATTTGGGGCATTTAAGGAAACTAAGGGCTTACTCTCAGCAAACATACTGAAACTCTTCATATAATAATGTAGAGTAAGCTGTTCCACCCTTTTGTTCTCTGTGACTGACCACACAAGAATTAGTGTAAACTAATGAAATAAAAGTAAATTCTTATCTGACTTAATTGTGTAGACACCTCCAACTATATATTTAGAGAAAATAACTATATATGATGTTAAAAACCATTGGCATATCCATATAGATGCTCTGAGACATACGTGAGCTTTGCTTAGTGCTTTTTACTCAAAGCAGATTATGGGAAGCTTTGCTTCTCCTTCAGCACATCAGTAATGGCACACAGGTATGGCAGCTCATAATGAGTACAGCTAGTGAGAACCAGGAATCATGACTGCAGAAACGTGATGGCCCTGCTCAGCCTGTCTAACTAGACTGTTCCTTTGTTTTGTGTAGGAATGCACTATTTACACATGGAAGCTCCAGTCAAAGTTATCCACAGGGACCTGAAGTCCAGGAATGGTAAAACACTGAAACGCTCTGCATTTACTGTTACTTGTTAATGTGGCATTTAAATCTGTGCCTGAGCTTTGTGAACAAGCAGAACTAACTAATGCCTTGGTTGTCATCAAAGCTGCACATGTTGAGGCACAGGAAAGCCTATTTCCTCCTCCCCATCCTGAGCCTGTCTGAAGTTCATTACAGACCTGACATCATCTAGAGTGCTGTGGAGGGCTCTTTCAACTTGTGTCTTGCTGGCCATGATTGCCATGAAAGCTGATGAAGCTTTCAGATACTGCCTGGGCACTCCTCACTTCTTTTTTCTGTTTGGAAAGGTTGAGTACCAGGAAAGGCTGGCAGACACCAGACACAGTAGACTGGTTAAGGCCTATTATTTCTTACCAGAAAATCTTGTCTTTACTGTGATCTTTTTAGAGGTTTGACAGATATTCAGGCTTTTGAGTGATACACATTCAGTGTGAAGTTTGTACTGAGCAGTTGAGTCGTTTCTGAAATTTGCTAAACATTGCCTTTTAGACGAAATTTCTGCTACTAGTGGTGAGATGGGAGAGGCACAGATTCTAATAATGCACACAGGGAGATAATAGTCAAGAAATGTGTAGGTCTCACCTTGGGTAGGTTCACTCCTTTTATTAATGACTCTTCCAGAGAGCTTCTTTTTAAACCTAACTATACTGAGGAGAATGAAGTTCATCTGTGTTGCTGTCTTTTAACTCAATAAGGCCTGAAAAGTCATCATTTCTTCAGAGGCTTGCAGGTATGCAGCAGATGTTCTGTCACCTTCTCCAAGAAACCAGGACAGGTGTGCACATTCAGATGCTGGCTCACCTTAGGGTCACCTTCTCACCTCATTTGTCTTGCTGAAAAATGAAATATTTTCCTCTAAAAATGTATTTGGGTTGCTTTTTGCGTTCTTGTAACTTTTTGTTCTTTCATTTTCAGTTGTTATAGCTGCTGATGGTGTGTTAAAGGTATGAACTTGAATTATTTGTAGAGATATGCTGCTGCATGACTGGATGTTTCCATGTCTGATGAATGAGGTTGATATTCTTGATACCAGTTTAATATTTTATTTATTTTTGCCAGATCTGTGATTTTGGTGCCTCAAGATTCCACTCTCATACAACACACATGTCATTAGTGGGCACTTTCCCATGGATGGCCCCAGAAGTTATTCAAAGCCTTCCAGTGTCTGAAACATGTGACACATACTCATATGGAGTGGTGAGTGCCCCATCTCTCTATGCATTGTGGCAGTTCAGTGTGACAGAACTCACGTGATGCAAGAACAGTTCTGAATATGACCAACAAAAAACACCACACTTCCTTTTAAGACTGACCCATAATTCATAATTATATGCTTGAGAATGATAGGAAGAACATAGTATCTTGCATGTTTAGTAACATCTTGATTAGATTAGCAGCATGCCAGTTTAGGAAGTGCATGTTTTGCCACAACTATTCAGCATATATCCAAAAGCTTTCAGGAGCTACTGAACAACTTGCATCATGAATCTCTGCTTCTGGTTTTTTTTTGTGGAACCAAGGAGAAGAAGCTTGTCTTATAATAGGGGCATAACAGGATGAAATCATTAGCATTCCACTTTCCCCAAAATAGTGTCATTGTTTTTTTTTTATTAAAAAGCAACTACTCCATGCTCAATTGTTTAAAAGACCCTGCTATCACTATCTGTGAGAATTGACGCCATCTGAAAATAAGAAGCTCAGCCCTGCTTTGCTGGAGGGTGAGGAATCAGTTATAGTTCATAAGAATGTCAGGTTTTCAGATTCAGGAATGTGAATTACTTTACTCTGTCCACAATTAAACTCAGTTTTTCTCTGCAATACAAAGTAGGCTAGAAATAGCCCTATTGGTCACATCAGTTGTGTGCCTAACCCCATAGCCTTTCTCTGGCAGAGGACAGTAAGAGTACTTGGGGGGAAAGGAAAGGAAGTGGGGCTGTAGTTTCCATGCATATTGGTTCATTAACCATTTTTCTGTTAAGATTCAACAATGGGTGGCAGAATGAGAAATTCTTCACTACCTGTCAAGTGTTGTCTCTTTCTCTTTGAGGAACGGGAGTAGATAGATGTGAGGGTTTTAAACTAGCACCTATATATTATCTATATACATAGCTAATTTGATGTCTCAGTGGAGGGTGACTTAAACTTTTTGCCAAACAGTTGTTTATAGTGAGAAGAATTTTTGAGATATGATGTGACATACATAACAGTGGAAGTTAGAAAGTTTGCAAGGAGCCTATATTGTCAGATTCAAAATCCTTGTTGCTTAACTGAACTAGGTCACAAAGAGTAAGAGAACATAAGCAGACAAATGTAAATGTTAATGTAAACTGTTACTGGAAGCAATCACATATTATCCACTGAAGGGAAACATTCCAATTTCAAAACAGAACAACAATGTTGGAGGAAAAATTCCGAACATGGTATTATAGTTCAAACTGCTCACATAGTTTGAATTGACTTTAGGTAATGTTTTCAAAGTGGGAGAAGGTAAGAAATTGTTTACTATCTTATCATGTCAAGTATTAACAGTGCCTTGGGAACAGTATGTTGTGCAAAGTTTATTTCATCTTATTCAAAAGGTCAGGTTCCTTTGACAGTTCTGTGCTTGGAGGTAGAACTGAACTACCCTTCTTATGAAAACAGTTCAGTGTTACCAGAGTATTTTAACATTGTTATGGTGTGTAGTGCTACTTTAGAATGCCTAGTAATGACCCACAATTTTTTAATATATTATTTTTGAACTAATGTGTTATACTTTGGGTAGAAGCTTATGAATTCATAAGCATTAAGGCGTAATTAATCTTTTTATAACTCTAGTCTTGGAAAACCATCATGTTCAGAGGAGATAGAGGGGTAGAAATGAAGAATTGGGCAGTGGCCCAAGTTCTCTGTTTCCGAAATAACTGATACAAGGGAGTTATAGCAGAAAGAAATGGCCTGAATATAACATTGAAAGTTGGAATCTCCCTATAATAAGTGCTTTGACTACCAGAGAATTAGCCAGGGGTCTGAAAACAAGAAATCTGAGAAAGGATATTTTTGTCTCTTTAAGTTATTATCATCTATAAAAACAAAATGTAAAGAATCCCTTTTTGAAGCATAACACTTGCCAGCAGCTTTTGTGCTAGAGACACAAATCTGTTTTACTTCAGTTAAAGTCCTCTTAACAAAGAACAGAATCCTTTCAAATGTAAACTAGTAAGATGCTAGGAATAGATATTTCATTTGCAATATTTGTCATCTTTCCCATGGCTTTCTTTAATTTCCTTTCTTCTATTTTTTTATCTGACAGTATTTCTTTCTGCAAACCAATCTGTGATTTTAAATACTCTGCTTAAGCTGTGTGAGAGCTTTTCTCCATGAAGTGTTGAAGTCTTTCTGCAGCCTCATAGGTCTGAGCTGCCTCTCAGCTGAAACAAATTTTCCTTTTTGTGAACAGTTTTATACATGTTTATAGCTAATGTTTGGATTAGCTTGCCCTGCTCTTCATGGATGGTTAAACAGGCCTATGTATTCTCTGAGATACATAGTCAATAATTTATAATGCTGTCATGAAATGCTAAGGCTAAATTTTCCAGGAGAACTTATTACCACACAAAGACAGATCTTATGCTTTCCTTCAGCTGTGCTGTAGTTCTCTTTTCTGATCCATTTCCAAGTTTGTACTCTAAACAACTGAAACCAAGTGTTACAAGTGATCAACCCTCAAACTCACTTGTACGTCACTGTGTGTTGCTTAAAAATTATTCCTTGCCATCTCTGTCATTCTTTGCCATCTCTGCCAGATAAGAAAGTGTATGTGGAATGACAGTGTCACTCTAAAAGCTGTTCAAAATCATGAAGACATATGCTCAGAATATGTTATCCTGGCAGAACTGTTTGTAGTGCACCACAGTGTGTGTTTGTGTATCAGTATAAATGTGTTTAATCACAGAAAGCTTATCCGATATTGCTGAATTATTTTATCACTTACAAGAACAAATAAGTGAAACTATTAATTGGCTATTGGTGGCATAGAGACTGCCATTAAATGTAGCAGCTGTTCAAACACTGCTTTAGTTATGAGAACATATGTTATTTATAGAGGGAATGTTGGCCAGCTCCAGGGGTTATCCTTTACTCTTTTTGAAAAGAATGATGCGGTCTTTAACTGCAGTTGGATCAATGCAGACAAGACAGACCTAATTTTCATGCCTAAGGGCAGAACCTCTGTGAGTGCAATGCTAATGCTTATGCTGTACCTCTGCTAACTGTGGCTCCTGACCATTGTCTGTGAAGTTTCCTACCAGACAAAGCATATTTTTGCTCAGTGAAGGTGTTCAGAGTGTTTTGTTTTCCTAAGATTACTTACTTGGATGTTCCCCTATCCAAATGGCATTTCAAATTTTTGTTGGCTTTGCATTGGTGTGGGGATGGGAGATGGGGTAGAGGTGTTGTAGGTTGAATTTTTCCTTAGTTGAGAGGACAGGAATTAAAATGCACAACTGAGCTGACAGAAGTGTGTGAGCTTTCTCTGAAGACCACATATTTCTTATTCTCAGGTTCATGTATAGGGTGAACATTCATACATATATCTCTCCTTTCTGTTCCACCTCTGTATGCAAAGATGAGTCCAACATCTTCAGAGGCTCCAGCTTACAAATCACTATATTAAATGGCCTCTTGCTTTGTTTTTCATCATTGTTTCTAGCTTGGCTGTTTTCTCTCTGAGCACTTGCTGTCCATCATCATCACAGAGATGTGGTGTGATTGGGAAAGCAGGTGATCCTCACTGTCACAGGTGGGACGGGAAGTGAACCATGTCAGTCTCAATTAGATTACACACCAGAAAGGAAAGATGAATTGATTTCCATGTGGAATGAGCTGGGGAGTCAGTTCTGAAAATGAACAGAGTACCTCACAATAAACAGGCTGGGGTAAGTTAGGTTGAGGTCCTTGTCTGCTGCTGAATCACCCTGGGGACAGGAAGAGGCAAATGAGAATGCAGACTGTACCCCATTAGCTGCTTTTTAAAAGACTGCTGATGCAATCATTCATCTTAGATGTTGGTTCAGGGCAGCTAGTCCATGAAAAGGGGTTGAAACTCCTGTAAAATTGAACATAGAGACAAGTCACTGTTGGAAAGGAAGGCCTTCTCTATATATTTGGCCTGAATATGCAAATTGCATTGTTGTTAATATATTTTCTGTACCTGTTTAAGTAAAACCAAAGGTTTCCAACATCCCATTTTTGTATCTTTTACTTTCATTTATTAATAAAATGAAGGCATCAAGAACAATCCTTCATATTGTGTCAAATTGCTGTTTTTCTCTTGAACTATGTGCAGTTCTGGAACAGTTTTTAGCTGGCCCTGTTGGTGTAGGGAGGCAGTGGTCTGTTTGGGCAGTGAAATAAACACTAAAGGTGTCATGATAAATGAATTCAGTGCAAAATGTTCTCCACAAGCATATGTGCATGAATGAAACAAGACTGCCCTTACAATTTACAGTCTTCTGAAAGAAAGGTAGCACAGCAGTAGCTTACCAGCTCAAGGCTCTTGAAGACATTTAACATGTATTTCATTATGTTCTTTACTTAGAAAATTATTTAGATGCTGTTCTATCTGATGTGCAAACTTGAGTTTTCCCCCCTGTAGTTTCATGGTGCAGTCCCAACAGATGAGGTTGTTTCTGCATGGCTGCTCAACCACATGTTTGAATTGGTCCAGGAACCTTTGTTTTAAACTGACTGTTTAAAACACTGCTTTTTTTGTCTGAAGTACACAGGACTGGTAAATTTTTTCCTTCTCTCACAATTAAATTTCCTCCTCTACCAGTAGAGAGGTGGTAATTTGAGTGACAACTGAGGTGCCTTTTTTCCTTCTGAAAGGATTGAACTGAGGCTAACAGGATTGAATTGAATATGTCTGTGATAGCTTTCCCCATATTTCTTATTCTCAGAAAAACTGTTCTTATTTTTCAAGATACCTGTAGCTTTAGTAATCAGTCTTCTGACTCAAGTAGAATTATTCAAATAGGTCTATTGTTGGAGTACCCTGTTCTCTTGATTAAGGGCCCAACTCTGCTTCAATGCATTTTTTTTTGCTTGACCTCCATCTGTCAATATTGTTGCATTTGCTTTCTGATTATCTTCATAGCTGTCCACAATCCATTCAAAATGATGCAGCTGGAATAAACCTGGGCACTAACCCAGGAAACAGTGAGGATATAGAGACTTGCATGAGGATCTTAATGCATTTTGGCAAATCCTGCATTAAAGATTTGTTGTTGTTTTTACACTTGATATATGAGCAGAAGAAAAAGTTTGTAGATATTTGCAACAAGATGTATATATGAAAGTTCTACTTTTTAAAAAAAAGGCACATATACAAGTGGAGGTACAAAGTGCTATTAATTTGGTTGAATTCCAATATGTTGTCCCAATGGCAGAAAAACAAATTGGATTCATTGACTTGAAGCCTTTTTGATTATGCCAAACTCTTTTCTAGAGAGTGGCTTAGATTCTTGGGTGCTGTGTTACCAAAAGGCTAAAAGCATGCAAAATTAGGAGATCTTTCTCTATCTAAGGATGGTACATCTATAAAAACTCGAGGAGAACAGAGTAATTTTTTATACACTGTATATTGCTTGGTTTAACATGATCACATTCTTGGAGATAAACAATTATAGTTTTGATTGCAAAATTTTATTTTTATAGGCATATCACATGAGCAAAATACCCTTTGGATCATATTCACTGGTTGCAATTGCATAGAAATATTTTTAAGAAAAATTACTGCAAAGCAAAGATGTGTCTAGTTGGAGCTGAGAAGGAGAGGAAGAGTTCGTTGTCTTCCCAAGTCCCAGTTGCCAAATGTGAACTTTATAGTGTACAAAGATAGTAAAAAAGCAACCCAGTTTTTCATCTTAGCTTTTCTGTAGAGGAAAAAGCAGAAACATTCAAATTAATTTTGTGAGAGGATCTTGCACACAAACACTGGTCCAAGTTCCTGCAAATGAAAACTGGTTGCCTGGTAATTGGATACAGAATAGTGCTGTATCAAGGTTTAATAATGTATTTAAAATACAAAGTACAGAAATAAAAATTCTTTTCTTTTTTTCTCTTCCAGGTTCTCTGGGAGATGCTAACAAGGGAGGTCCCCTTTAAAGGCTTGGAAGGATTACAAGTAGCTTGGCTTGTAGTGGAAAAAAACGAGGTAAGACTACGTTTCTACATTCAGGTACATAGATCAGAAAACAGTATTGGGGTTTTGCAAAAGACTTTTTCATCTTCTTCAAATTGAAAGTAAGTTCACGCGTATGGAAAGATTAGCAGTAGGAGCTAACACAAAGGGTCAAAGTGATGTTATTCCTCATGAATGGACCCTTTACATCTAATTGTTGCAGCTTCACGTCGTGATGCTGTAGATCAAAAATTGTACAAGTACTGTACTAGTTTCTCAGTCTCAATTGTAAAACCTAGGGGTTTGTTCTTAGTGATGAAAGAAGCCATTGCGTCCAAGGTAGGGGAACAGTTTAACTCCATCTCCTGCGTTTAGGACATCTTTTTACTGGCCGGGAGTTGATATATCTGTAAGAGACCTTCAGCTACTTCAACTTAACTCTCCCAGCAGGAGTCACTATAGTACAAGAAACTGCCGCTTAGATGAAAATTTCAAAAATAAAAGAAGAAAAAATAGTTTTAAAAAAAGAGAGAAATTACAGTTTTGCCACCTACGTTCAACACTACATTGAAGATGAGCTCCTCACTGGTATCGGCAAGGCTGTGGCATAGCTGCAAGCCTCCTCATGCAGAGTCTTTCCATTTCAAAAGCACTTCAGTGGTGTAAACACCGTTTGTACAGTGTCCCCAGCCTCGCTTTTCTTCTTCTCACAAATTGAGGCTTTCAGTTAGTTGGACATGTGAGCGTATATCTGAACACATAGTCCCTTGATATCAAAGACAGTAACTACATTTAAAAAACATTTAAAGTTGTGACTGTACCACACACAGACAAGCATGGAAATCCTCCACAAAGATGAAACCTCCTCTATCTAGACACAGCGGAAGCTTGGGAAACATTACAATGGCGAGGCACTGGCTGTACAATACAGATTTCTATTATTCTACATAAACTGTTTCTCAAAATGCTTCAGAGTTAAACAGAGGAGTTAGGTTTCCTCCTCTTAGTTTAATGGTTTTTGTTGGTGTTTTTTCCCCTGTCTCTTTTCTTCTTTTTGAGTACTGGATTAATTCCAGTGAGTGACACTGTGATATACCAATTAGTTGGAAATGCTACACTAACAGTGTGAAGATTGTGAATGTGGTCTTCTACTGTATTTATCAGAGCAGGGGGCACAAAGACACTCTTTCTCCTAGTTTAGGAAAAGCCTCACACATCATTTTGAAGGAGGAACCATAAAGCCTTCCATCAACAGTATTTGGTTCTTGTGCTTACCACCTGCAGTTTTATGTAAGGGGTACAGAGTGGCATTGGGAATGTTGTAAAGAGATGCAGTCACATGCTGAAACATGTCAGAGAGTACAACACATTTCTCTACAGTTTTCCAGAGCAAGGAATTGTGTAAAATGCATTATGTACAAAATGTGGACATGACTATTTTCTCATGGCTGAAGAAACCTAAGGGGTGGCATTCTCAGAGGCAGCTCTTTGCCTGTCAGATGCCACTAGGCTGCTGCTACCACTTTCCTTAGAGGGCTGTGAAGGAGCTTAGAGGACATTGCATGCTTTTAATTTTTTCTGGTCATGACATGGATACCATGTCCAGCATAAGCCTTGTAAAAGTCAGCTTGTGATATTTTTCTTCTTGGTTTTCTTTGTCCCAAAACAAGTGTAAGGGTCAGGTTCTACACTCAGCTTAGTCTGTTGATATCAGTGGGATTGCATGGTTCCAGTCCACAACAGGATTGGATCACTTTTGAGCCACTCCTCCATTTTTTGGACTGCAAGTCTTTTGTTAAAATGAGTGAGGGATTTAGGCCAAAGCATAATTGCATAAGGTGAAGAATCCCCTTTGTAAAGCCTGAGGCCAGCAAATGGAGCAGATTCTAATGCTTCTCTATGGACCTCCTTTGACAATATGCATTATTTCACAGTGTTATTTTTATTCTAATTGAGATTTTTTTAAGAAAAGCAAAGCATGAGAGCTGGACATGATCTCATACTAACTTGCCACTGAGAAATGTGTTCTTTACTATGACATTTGGAACCTGCTACCTCTATGTTACATTTTATATAGGTGACGTTCTTCACAAGTGATTGCAACTGATTGTCCACCTCCTGGAACAGTGAGGGTTACAGACAATACTGTAGCAAGTGTATTTTTAGGCTAATGACTCAATTAGACATCAGGCACCAGTACAACTTATTTATGCATTGTACAAATTTCTGTGTATTTCTTCCACAGAAACCCTTGCACGTTAAGTTATGACATTAATAATCAGACTTCTGCAGTGCCCTGCCCCTGTATCTCATGTTTCCAGTTCTTGCAGGGTTCAAATGCTTTTGGAGCAGAATTTTTTAACTCTTACTTTTGGCTGCTGTGTCTTGTGTGGCTTTGCAGGTCACACTGCAGTAATGCAATGATACAGAGCGACATAACTTGCTGTTTTGCTTCTGAAATGGCAATAGTAGGAAAAGGTCTTCCTGGCAGGTTAGTCTGAACAGGAATATAATACCTGATTCTTGCCTCTTAGAGGACAAGAACCCTTTTTCCAGCTTGACCCCCCTTACATTTGGACTTATTTTCACTGAAAAACTGTTTTTCTATCTAACTTTAAAAAATGTATTTATATAATATGAAACATCTGAAGTCACATAACAGCTTTAGTGAGAGCAGAGGGATCTCCTTCAGTGTGTAATGTAGGAAGCATGTGCAGTCAACTGGAGAGGCTTCAGTATCTGTGTATGTGAGAAAAGACTTGCTTTTAGGCTTTCCAGTCTGGAGGTAGACTGTTAATGTAAAAATCTTCTAATTTAAAACTCTCAGCAAATGAAATCAAACTAGCTTCAAACTAATTCTCTCTGGTCCTGGCTATAACCAGCAACTCCTTGTCTTCAGTCGTTAGGAAATATTTATGAGTTCACTGTGCTCTGTGAGTGCTTTCTGAGATCTGCATGTCCTCATTAATCCTTCTGACCACAGGCTCATGAAACATCTCTTGTGTCATGTAGAGCTTCACTTAACTCTTTTCAACTCACTTAATATAATCTATATTTCAGCTATTTATGTGTCAAAAGTGATTATAGTATTGTACAGCTAGATCACTTATGTGGGAGAAAGAAATTAAGGCAGGCTATACATTCTGCCTATCTGACAAGCATCTTAAAATACTATGGAGTAACCTCCACAAACTATTATGCTTTAATATTAAATGCTGTTTATCTTGCTTTTGTGTCTCTCTGAGCTTTCTTAAGGAACTCCATTTGTGCACTGGATACATTACTTTCTTACAGGTCTATTAAAAATTATTAGCTTATTGCTAGTGTTAGTAATTTTGATTTTTCTTTCTAGTATGTCTCCACATTTTTATAGTGTTTTTAAAAGATAGAGTGTGCTTTAATTCTTTGAAGTCTATGGGTCTCATAGGAATTTTCTTAGTAGCGTCTTAAAGGGAAATGCTTCCAGTAACTGGTACATTTTCTTTCCATTAGAGATTAACCATTCCAAGCAGTTGTCCCAGAAGTTTTGCAGAACTGATGCACCAATGTTGGGATGCTGATTCAAAGGTAATTAAATGTGTGTTTGATTTCTTCACCACCACCCCAGCCTTGTTTTGCAAAGTGCTTTAGCGTTTCTTTGGGAGACAAGTCTGAGCTGACACTGTTGACACATTTCTTCACAAAGGTATCCAGGACTGTCTTTTTTACTGGGTTTATATTTTTATACCTAAATATCTCTCTCTCCCCCTTGTAATCAAGAGTCACTATGCTGCTAGCTTTCCTGACTGCTAGAGACAACAGGAAATATGGTAAGATGGCAAAAATGTAGCCATTTGGAGCAAGTGGAAAAATTGTGGAGTTTATATTTTCTTTTAAAGGTTAACGCTTAATCCCTCTTAGATGGATGTGAGCATCATGTTATGAAATACAAATTTCAAGGTCCAATTCTGTGCCCTACTTGTATTGAAAACACAAGTATAAGTAGAGAATAAGTTAATCCATAAAATATGTGTAGGAACAGCAGCAACACATTCTAAATTAACATTAAACCTTTCCTAATCTGTTCCCTTAGGGCTTGAATGGTGGGCTTTATAATGACTGAACTGTAATAATATGATAATAGCCATGCTGTTTAACCATGAAAACAGAATAAAAAGGTAAAAGGGCCACACCATTGTCACTAATAATCTGCTACTACAAGGAAGGGATTAAAGAAGTATTTAGACAGTAAAAGCTTTTGTAGATTATGAGAGTTACCTTCTTTAAATGAACGTTGTGACCATCCTGTGATATATAAAACTGGCTGAAAAGAGCCTGTGGGCATTCTAGCTTTAGCACCAAGTATTAACATCTATTTCCTTTGCCTATGAAAATATTTGAGACATTGAAGAATAGTTAAGCAAAGGAAATTGTGCTTTTTTTCTCATGTCAAGGCACCAGGAAGAATTCAGTTTCTTTAAATTCAGGAGAAAGTTAGCTACTACTTCAGAGAGACCAAGAATAAATCCGAGACAAATTAGAGCATATAGGTGCTCTAAACTAGAATTTGTTGCCAAAGACTAGCCATAGAAGAATAATATGAGAAAGGAAATATCCATTCTTGGTCTCTTTTAAAAGCAAGGTGTTGCTTTCCTACAGAATGGATCTGGAAGACTGAGATCCATCAACATGTGATTTCCACATGAACAAACATATAATTGCCATTCTCTTAAAAACTCTTTGTATCCTCCCCACAGAAGGGAGGGGAGAAAAATACTTTGAGTTTTTGAATCTTCAAGTAGGCTGCGTAAGTTCTAGGTCAGTAATTACTGGAGAGGACTTTCAGTTTCAACTGCTCATCTTTACTAACTGCTCCCAAGTGTCAGCATCACTACTAAAGGCCTCAGAATAAGAATTATTGGAGCTTCTTTTCTGTAATTTTAACACATACTTGATCAGCTCTCTGCCTTGTTCAAGCCACATCCATAAATGTCCAAAAGACTTTTTGCTGTTTTTCAAGGAGAGGGAGGGATTTGCATGTTGTGAAAGAATGATGCTTAACCATCAGGCTGAGTTCTGTCTGATAGAGTAATTTATCTGGGTGTGGGCTGGTTCCTGGGGACATTGTTCCCAGAGGTATCTCTGATGCATGCAAAGTGTGAATCTTATGTGAGATGGGGTTTTTCTGACAGTCTACTCTTCGCTAGTTTTTTTCATGAAGCTCTTCTTCTGTTAGGCAATTACAGCTTTGTTCACATGACTGAAATGGAGTAATCTGTGGTCACAATTTGGACATGTGACTGACTTATTCAGTCACGTGCTGGGAAAGGTTTGCTACTTACAGCTCTCAGAATGCTTTGATAAAGGGCTGTGTGGCCTGCATGAGCCAAAAGATGGAGCACGCTGCTCTGAAATCCTGCTCTGTGTAACATTGCCTTTTTGCCAGGATTAGCTGTAGAAAATCAGATCGTTGATGCATGAACGAGTTACTGAAGGTCAAGCAGGGGTGAATTTGAGTATGTCAGCTGCTCAAAAGCAGTTGCTAAGGTGCATACCTCTAACCCACAGAAAGCATGAGGTAACTTGTGGTGGCTTACCCCTGAGAAATTAGGGAAATGCATTTATGGTAGGGCTAAGGAATACACTTGGAGAGCTGCTGCAGAGCAGCTGGAGTGTCAGACACTGCTCACACCATAATTTCTTCGTGGGTACAGACAGAGTTATTAATGTTGCTTTGAATTCTTAAGAATTTCATCACACATTGAGAAAAATATCTGAAGTGCTCCACATGATATTTGGAATTATAATCTCTATGCAGTTTAAACTGCTAGTTGAAACAAACAGTTCACACCTTAAAATTTCTACCAAACAACGAATTGCTTTTACTTGGGCATTAGGTAATTGTAGAAACAAGGTTGCTCATCAGTGATGTCTTTGTTTACTGGTTACTTGCTTCAGAGATGTGGGTGAATAATTCTTTCTCATTTCATCTGTTCCTTCACTTTCTCTACACATCAAAGATGTTTATATATTACAGAGTATTTTAATGGAAATCAGAAATGTGGGAACAGAGAAGAAACAAAAAAAATTAAAGACATATGGATTAAATATCCTGATTTTATGCAGACCTATTCAGTAAGAAATACTGAGTAGAAAGAAACAATGAAAACATTAGCCAGAATTATTTCTAGAGGGACATATATTTTAAAGATTTCAGTATGAGACATCACAGATATAAAGGGAAACAGTTTTCAAAGGCGACTCATGCCTTGATATTTTAAGAATCCCTTATAAGGGCTTTCTAGAAAGTGCTAAGCAGTTATCCACTGAAAAGAAGACTTTTTTTAATAGTTTCTCAGCTCAGGCTCCCAGTTTCACAAATCACTTCTTGCCAGTTTTAAGCAAGGTACCACTCTGCATTTAGAGTGCATTTATTAAATCTGAAATTATCCTTTCCTAGGGGCAAGAAACCAACAAAACCCACATGACAGTGTAGGCTTGTGCCTTCCTTTGTCTCCATGCAAAGCTGTCACCTGCAAAGCTGGCAGGGTAACTGCTGGCTGTTTACAGAATTTGCACAGCCAGAGATGTACAGTACTTTGACAGTACTGTGTGATTCTGCATTTATTCCAGCTCCAGTTGCACCAACTCAACAGCTCCTTTGCCTGAAGTGCAGGACCCACCATGTGATTGTTGCTGTTTCTCCCAAATCAGTTGGTTGATCCTTTTGCCTGCCCTTAGTAAAAGCCCTGTTCTCTGTCGTTGTCTCCACTCTGGTTACTCCAGGCAAGCCTGACAGAGTTGACTGTACTCACTTGGTGTCAGCCCTGCCCTATACTCCCCAGAATACACCTGAGAAAAAAGGAGCAAGCAAAATTCATAGACATGTTTTGTAAATTATCCCAAATAGTCCATAAAATATTGTAGGTAATGCAGCATGGGAATGTTTGCCCTTGGTATCTTCCTGGAAATAGAATTTGTTTAGTGTATATATAGACACATTATGAACCTGCCAGTCTGTTGGACAATGTGTAGCAGTTGCAGTACCCTGCTAAATTGCAGGGAGCCACTATCTCCTGTCTGGCAGCTTCCTCACCATTTAGGAGGCCCTCGAATCCCTTCAGCAGTTCACATCCACTGCTGTGGTTACAAGAGATGCAGCTGTAGAAACAAAAAGGGTGTGAAGGCTGCTCAAAGATTCTTGTGCCCCAAAACTGCACTGGAGTTGATGGTGGTGCCACGGGTGGATTCTGTGCTCTGTGCCCCCGGTGCAGCCCACTCCTGACCGGGGAAGTTCGGGCTCTTCCCAGGGTGTGTTCAGAGGATCTGCTCAGTTGTGGCAGGTCCAGCACCACCAACTACGTGGCAGGGAGGACGGCTGCCTCCCCAGCCCCTGTCGAGGCAGGGTGACCCTGCTGGGTTTCCACACAAGGGACTGTGTCACCAGTGCGAGCAGTGTGCTGCGGAACAGGTACCTGTTGCTGTGGAGCTCTGCGTGCCCAGTTTGCAGCTCTCTGCATGCTGGGCTGGGGAACAAATTGCATAAGCACTTGTGGCTGCGGCAAGCGTGTCTGTGGCAAAGAAAATCTGTGTAGCTTGCTGAACTGCCCATTCCTGAAATCATGGAGGTGGACCAAAAAATGACAGACAAAGCCTCCAGTTAGAGCCGAACAGTGCAGCATTACAGTATAAGAGAGCTTGTCTCTTTTTTTGTTATGCATTTGACACTTTTTCAAGCTGTTTGACATTTAAAATAAAGAAATTGTCTGTCTTTTATAATGTGGAAATCACTTGGATCTTCCTGAGAGAGACACCTCAGCATTGTTCCTAATTGTTTTTGTGCTCTCAAATTAAAATGCACGTTTTAATTGCGGCATCTGTAATTTTAGCAGAAATGGTATAATTAAAGGCACAGTAGAGAGAGAATGTGCATCATCCCCTTATTATGTATCTACATTTTGTTTCAACCTTTTGTCTCAACCTTGTCTGGGGTCTGTCAAACAGACTAACAGAGTCAGCGCTCTTTCAAGAAACACATTTAACTGGCTTTTTCAGTTTTCAGTTATTATCCTACTTCATTGCTTCCCCTTGGGATTAAGGGAAAAGTGAAAAAAAAAAAAAAAACAAAACCAGAAAAGTTTTAACTGGTCTTTCTGACTTGTGAGCACAGTGGGTCTCAGATGGAGAGCCCTGGAACAGAAAGTTCAGTAAATGAGTCCAGGACAGAAGAGCAGAGATTCCACTATCATGAGTTTAGTTGCCAGGCAAGACATCCTTCCCTAGCCTCAATCTTCACTTCTTCCTGGCTGCTCCTGAAGTAGCTAAGTGAGAGTTTTTCTGAATGTATCTTCTCTGCAAGAGGGGAACTTCAGCCAGAAACCTGCTTTGGATAAGCAGGTAAATGGCTTGTTCACACACCAAAGAGTTTATGTTAATACCTGTAAAAGGCCATCTGTATAATTAGCAGTTGCTGATGGTCCAGCCTTCTCTATTTGGGAACATTTTCCCTCTTAGCTTGAGAAAAATTACTCTTTCAAATTAAGAATCTAGATGATTATTGATTATTCTAATGTTTAATATTGTTATACTAGTAGACATGGGAGACTAAGTTAAGGCTTGAGTCCTATTAGCCTGTGTGACTCTTCTCAAACTTTCCTTTAATGGAACAAAAAGAAACCATTTACAGACTTACAGTCCTCTTGTAGGATGCTATGGTCAGGAAGAAATGTGGCAATTCGTGTTAATTGTGGGGTTTCAGTTGAAAAATTCCTGCAGATAGTTTTACTAGTTTCATATGAATGTAAATGTTTTTTGCATTCATTTTTGCAAACGATTAATTTTGTTTTGGTTTTCTTTTTTCTTCAGAAAAGACCATCTTTCAAGCAGATTATTTCAATCCTGGAATCTATGTCAAATGACAGCAACCTTCCAGACCAGTGTAACTCATTCCTGCATAACAAGGCAGAGTGGAGGTAGGTTTTCTTCCTCCCAAGATGATACAATGTGCTTTTCCATTGAAACGGTATGAGTGGGTTTTTTCAGAAAGACATCAGGCTCCAATGATGTACTGGTAGAAAATATGTGTGCTTGAAGTATTTTTAGAACATAACTTACCTTGTTGTTTTTCAGGAATGCCCAGAATGTTGCGAAACTTGTATTAGGAGCCAATGCACTTAGCTGTACCCTATATTTATTATTACACTGGTTTAGGCATCATGATATTTATGGTTTTGTGATTCACATTCTAAAACCAATTACAAGATTTCAGTCAATAGTGTGGGGACAAAAGAACTCAGGTAACTTGTAGGTTTGATGCCATTTTCATGGAAAGTGTATCGGTGATGTTAATATTAAAACCAACAAAAAGATAAGGGGCCTAAAATCCCCCCCAGTCAAGTCAAGCTTCTATTTGTCCTCACTTGTATGCATTCTACCATTTTTTATGTGTTCTCTCCTTTGTATCAACTGTGTGTTCACATATCCAGCATATGTCAAGGCCATTCCTGTTTTTACATAGTGTTCCTGCATTGCTTGAGCATATGATTTTAGCTATTGCTGATTGTAGCTGTTATTCATAAGTGATTATAAATGAAGATGAGATTTGAGACAATTTTATTACATTATGGTTTTGCACTAAAACTTCCAGCCTCTTCTACGGAATGTGCCCAACTTTAAAAACTCATCCCTGAAACTTGTATGTGGGTTAGGAAACTTGCTGCTTCCCAGTACAGCCTTCTGTTGGAGACGGAATATTGCAAGCAGATCTGCACAGGGAGATGATTTTTAGACGATCGTGCTTCAGTCTATCTTAAGAAGCGCTGGCTCCATGCCAAATAAGCAGGGAGCAGAAATACCGAAAGATTGCCTGCATGGAAGAAACCGGGACGGGTTGGAGGATGGGGAAGAGCACACGGAAATGGGGCTTGTGTCAAGCCCAGCAATCCCGTGTTTCTTCCGCTGCCTTGCAAGGAAGGGCAAGACGCAGATTTTAAACGGGGCGAGTGGAAAAAACTGCGCTGAGGCTGTGAGGGCCCGGTCACACGGCGGGCCGGAAATAGCGCGGGCGGGCGGCGGGGGCTGCGCGCCATCTGCTGNGGCACTCGGAGCCGGGCCGCTCGGAGCCGGGCCGCTCGGAGCCGGGCCGCTCGTAGCCGCGGCACTCGGAGCCGGGGCACTCGGAGCCGGGGCACTCCCGGCCGCGCTCGGAGCCGGGGCGCTCGGAGCCGAGGCACTCGGAGCCGGGCCGCTCGGAGCCGGGGCACTCTCGGCCCCGTTTGGAGCACCCCCATTCGCGGGCACCCTTGTTTGTGTCCTTGCGGGCTCCGAGCATCGCGCTGTGGGCTTGACTGCAGACAACAAGGAGGACTGGGAAAAAAGTGCACCCTACTGAGGGGTTTCTGATAATAAAAGTATTTATTTAAAAGGACAGTGATGCCTTAAAAGGCTGCCTCGAACAGAGGCTAGACAGTGTTAAAGCAGTAAAGTGGGTATTTATTAGAAGGCCATCAAAGGAGACCCCTTGGGCTGCACAAGAGCCCGGCCGTGGCTCTACCCAAGATGGAAGGCAGGTCACACGTTTTCACACTTTTGTAAGTTTTGGTCCATTTGCATATTGGGGTTAATTGTCCAATTACAGCTTCAGGTTATGAAGTCCCATCCTCTGACTGCTCTCCTCAGTTCAGTGTTGTTTATGCTTTTTGGGCCTGAAGCTGTAACAGTGTCCTTGGTTCTGGGGCTGGAAAATGATTGTTTTGTCTGACTAAACTGTGAGGAGAACTTGCTAACACACAATATGGAGTTCAGAGTTGTATACTAATGCAGTACAGAATCTGGAAAATAGGAAAGCTAAAACTTAAGGCATCATGAGCAAGTACTCAAATGCCTTTAGGAAAAGGGAATAACTACTTAAATCTTGTCAATACAGCAAAATAAAAGCTGTACTAGCTGAGATTCGGTAACAAACGTTTTACTTAATCAGTCTATTTCCTGTGTGACTCATGTGGCCTAGGTATTTCTTGAAAATTTTGTTTCGATACACCTAAATTTCTCATATGAGGAATGTCTGAAAAGATGTTGATAAAAAGCCATGTAGCAACAAAAAGTTCTTTGGTACTATCAAGTAATGAAAAAACTTCTTACCATGGAGACTTGTGGTAAAAATAAATGTGGAATTTTTTTCTGGAAGAATAAATGACTTGGAGACAAGGAAATATGAGAGAGAAAATAAACATTCATGATGGGACATGATTTGCCTGAAAGCAAAGATGGTTATAAAATTGAACCAAAATGAAAACACAAAAGCCAAAAGGAGCACAAGTCATGTGGGCACTTGTTTGGAAGCTGGAGGGGTGCTCTCCTATCCAAATTCTGGTAACAGCTTTCTGCCCTGATGCAAAAGCCGTGTCTGTATGGAAGCTTTCATGAATGTTTAGCCAGATAAACAGAAAGTATGCCAAAAATTTACCACGTGATGTAGATGAAAGATGCATAAAGTGATCCCAAAGGATAAACTAGAAGGCACTAAGTTTGTTACTAAAAAGAATTGCACAGAAGTTTAATGTGTTTTAACTTTTGCATTGAAAAATCTTTGCTTTTACTGATTGCTTTTTTTTTTTTTTAATGCTGTTTTATCCCATAGTGATTTGCAAAAAGATAGGGGAACCAGCAGTAGGGAAAGAATGAGATGTATTACCACAAAATAGAGAATTTTAATGAAGCCTGGATATCAGAGCCCTGGAGAAGGATAGGCTTGGGAAAAGCAAAAATTATGCTTGTTCCTTTGAGGGACCTCTGAGTTAATGATCCAGATACTGCACTTTCACAAGGATACTGCACTTACCAAAGCAAATCAAAGCTCAGACAAGCTGGATTGTCTTTTTCCCCACTCTTAAAAAAAGGCAAGCTGAGGTTCTTTTTGTATAGATGTGCCAAAATTGTAGCTATAACAGCAAGTAACTGGAGTCTTCAGTATCACTGAGTGGCTGGCATGAAAACTGAGAGTGAGCTGAGTCTATACATGACTGCTGGAGTTGATAACACAAATGATGCTTTGACTTATCTATATAATGCAGTCTTATTTGCAACATTTTCTCATCTTAATTTTTATATTAATCTCACATTTTGATCTGCTCATTCTGTATTTCCTTAAATTCAGTACCTTCTTTCTTAAATGCTCCACACGTGTTCAGCACATTTTTATTATTAATAAAAGAGGGGCACTGCCTTATGCCTGTGTTGCACAGGTCTGCCCTATATTTAAGTTCATATTCTGTGATCTTTTAGGAGCCCTTTCTCAAGTCACTTGTATTACAGTCAGAAAGAATTACTGTAGAAGTAATGATGTTCCAATTCAGTGAGAGATCACATTTGTCTGCATTTAGTCATATATATTAACTGCATCTCTCCTTCCATCCTCTCCCCACGAGTGGCTGCTCCAATGATTAAAATAGTTTATTAGTGATACTTACATTAGTGTATTAGTAGCAATTCAAGACATATAAACAAATGCCAGTCATTGTTTTTAATCTGTGAATGTTTATAGTTTCTAGTAATGCAGTATTTGTTCTTCAGTGTCACAGAATGAAATTATTCTAGAAAAACCAGTAAACTCACACTGTAGAACTACAGAGCCCAGCAAATCCACATGTCCTACTATGTATAATGTTTCAAGCTGCTTCATTTATGGAGCAAGACTCATTAACTGGGCAATGTACAGTAGCTTTCTCTTTAATTACACAGTTTCATTTTGCAGTGGAATTATTTTTCAGAATGCAACTGTTTTTGCAGACTAACCTTTTATTATAAGAGAAGTTTCTGTCTAATGAAGAGAGATAATTACAGTACAAAATAGACTTTTGACATAGAGAAAACTATTGTTACCAGGACTCCCCTAGCGCATAATATTATTTTAAAAGAGAATGTAATTTACATATTTAAAAAATTATAGAGTTGTGTGTAAGTAGCAGCGATGATGAGAGACAAACTAAGAAAAGCAGTGCTTGCAACTGCCCTCAAATTGCTCTGTAGTTTCCACAGTATTTAGCATAGTATGTGATGCACCTGACAGAAGGGGTTTATGAGGGTATGGGTGTCTTGGGAGGAGTCACTTTCTGACCTTCGGCCCGGTGCCTTTTAGTTTGTTCCCTTGTTGTTGTCTCTTTATCATGATGTGTGACCATGTTCCACCCAGCACAGGGATCAGTTTTATGCCTAAATATGATAGAGAGTTTTTCTTGAAATCTGAAGCAAGATAATTATGAGGGATATTTGTTCTGACCACCACATAGAACAGCTCACTCAGCAGGACTCAAGTGTGATAAATGCCTTTGCCCCCAGGTGGCTGATTTCTGCAGCAGAATTAAGCATGGTGGTAAAGTTTGCAGTAGGATTTGGTGGTTATTCTAGCTCTGAATTCTTTCACTGTACTTTGTAAGGGATGCTCTCTGACAGAGATGTCTTATCGAAATGAGAAATTTGTAAAATTTGGAATATTTATATTATTTGATTTACTTAAATAGACTTTTTAGGTATGCCATTTTCCCACATTGAGAGGCTGAACTCTTTTAGTGGAGAAGAGTTTAATCATTCCATGCAAGGACAGGAGATTTACAGAAACAAGTAATTCTTTTTCTCCCCCCCAAACAGAAATGACAGTAACTCTGTTTACCCTTCTACTTTCTTTTTGAAAACATCAGAAGGAGCATATTTTGTTCACAGTGTGTTAACACAAGAAAAATACTGTGGAAGTTTGAGCAGAATATTTGGCCTTGCAGAATACAAATAGCTTTCTCTGGAGCTCTCTTTAGGATCTCTTGTCTTCTTAGGAACCAAATAAAGATGGTATCTGCAACTTTATCTTACTTTATCTTTGCCTTCATTTCCTGCCCTTCCTCCTTTTCATAACTTTGCATGTATGGTGAGAAGGGGAGAAAATTAAACCAAATCCTTTTCACAACTGTTCCAAACTTGAGAAACTTGTATTTGTAACCATTCACAGGGCTGGCTCATATCTCAGTTTGGTTTTCTGCTCTTGTATTTTCACCTAAGAAACAGGAAGGTAAGTGGGGAAAACAGTCCCCCACAAAATACTATTTGTAGTCAAGTTATAAACCCAGACAAATGGGCTTCTTGGACTGCCTCTATTGTGTCGCTAATGCTTGTCCTATTACCAGTTTTTAATGCAATTTCTTTATGGATCAGATCATGTTTCATGATGTTGAGGGGAAATAAGGCATTTTCATTTTAAAAATGTTTTGTTATATGGTATTTTACTCTTTTAAATGTTATTTTTCTTCAACTGAAGGTGTTACGGTTATTCTGAAGTATAAACATTACCGTTTGTTCCTAAAGCTGTGAAAGACTTTGCATTTGGTAATTAAATGAACTGCTTGAGTTAGTATTGTACTTTTCAGCCTTTCACATTTAATTAACATTCAAGTGGGAATTATGAACAATTTATATCTGTCAGGAAAAGACAAGACGTAACAAATTGTCTCCGTGCAGATGTGAAATTGAGGCAACCTTGGAGAGACTAAAGAAACTGGAGCGTGATCTGAGCTTTAAAGAGCAGGAACTAAAGGAACGGGAGAGACGTTTGAAGATGTGGGAGCAGAAGCTAACTGAACAATCAAATACTCCTGTAAGTAGACAATAATTCAACCTTTCATCTTGTGTCAGAAGTGTTTGGAGCTTTGTCTATGCAAATCTCAAGACATACCAAGGAAGTAGTGCTCCTGTTTTCAGTTGTTCCTTTGGGCCAATTTTATTGCATCACACCAGATAACAATATTTTTTTTTAAATTTCACCTAATACATTAGATACTACATATTACTGATAGTTCATATTGTGACATGGACATTTTAAGTAGTGTCCCATTGACTTATTTAGAGGTCTCAGCTTTAAAAATTGTTTACATTTAATAAATTCTTTTTTCAACTAGAAAGTTGTTGACTTTATAGGATGCTAAATTTGGTCTTAAATGTAAGAATTATTTGTGTCTTCTAGAAGGCATATTATGAAACTTATGCAGATTTTTTTTATTCTGTCCTTTTTCTTTGAGAAGAAGCAAATTCCCATTATGTGAAGAGGGGGTCAAAATTTGAAATATTAATTTAAGGTTTTGTTCATAATTATAGTTAACATAACTTCAACTGGCCAGTTACTGGCTGGTAGAATTTGCACATTTCTATTAGTAAATCAAACAAAAAACCTTCCTTGCATTATCTTGAGTTTCTCAATGAAATACTATGCTCTTCAACCACTGATTGGCAGAGGGAGGACCACAGGATTAGTGTGTGGTGAGACATATTACAACAGAGTTTTTAAAAAAATACTGTGATACCTGCTTGTTTTTAAAGCACTAGCTAAAAAAAAAAAAATTAAGATCCCAGTAGCACTATGATTTTTTTTTTATGCAAAATTTTATCCTACTTATAACCTTGATTCCAGCCAGACCCATTTACATATGACTTGTTTTAAGGCATAGCTTATTGCTGTTCTTTGAATGAAGTTGCATTTATGTTCCAGCTGCGAACATGCAGTAATGAAATCACAGAGGATAAATGTTTTCCTGTGTGCAGATTCTCTATGTTTTCAGTAGATATCTGTATGCCTGCTTTAACACTTGCAAGATTGCAGTAACTGAGCTATGGGCCATCCTCTATCCTGAGCACAGCATGAGACACAGCCTTAATGAGCAAACCTTTTCACCAGCAAGGCCCTAGGGTTTTTTATGCTGTACTTGCTTATGACTTGTACTTTTCACTTAGAGCTGGCATTGCTGCAAGAATAAAGCATTGTGCTAAGGCCTATTGTGCTAAGCATGAACTGTCTTTCTGCATAGCATTAACCCAACTGTCCTATTGCATTTAAATGCAATTTCTTCTAATAGAGAAATATAGGTTTGTTTTTCCATACATCTTAAGTGAACTGTTATACAGAACATGTTTTTAAAATGCCCTTTTATTGGAAAAAAATTGATGTATTAGCAAAAAAAAGGGCTTGTTCAAGCAGGATTGGTTTCTTTCATAGCACTAATTACACATACAACTATATTGTAAATTCATAGCTGTAAATAATGTGCAAAATATCTTTGGGCATTCTGTTTGCAAGTTGTAATCCTTGGGAGTCAAGCATCTGTGTCCCTCCATTAGTTCAGATAATGTCTGCTCAGCAGCGTCATACTAGAGGGTTACAACAGGGAGCTGCAGTGCTTGACTTAAAACTACCTTGACTATAAAAGCAGGAGTAAAGATATGGCAACCAGAGCTGTGACACATCTTTGAGTTCCCACTAGGAATAAAAATGCTTCTTAGCCAACACTATGTCTCATTGTCTCTTAGCTGGTACTCTTGTCCCTGCTCTGTGCTCTGCAGTCACCTCTTCACTTGGCTCTGCAGCAAAGACCAGAGGCCAGCAGGAGTAGAAACTTAAACCAAGAGAGCAGCAAAGCTGTCTCTGCCGCTTGATTCTCCAGTGTTGCAGGGCTGGTAGAAGTTGCATTCTTCATGGTAGGTGACTGTGAGTGGCAGGCTGCTCCAAGGAGTAAAGTATAGCTTCACACACTTCAGCATGAGGGAAGGATGAGGCCAATATTTAGAAATGCTTTGTGCATTTCTCCCTGCTCTTGTTTTGACCCTATTTCTGCTGCATCTTATACAACAGACACCTTCAAGTCTGATCTCTGCAAATTCCTTTGTGTGGCTCTCCAAGAGCATCTAGCACAAGGGAATCTGGAGCATTTTGGTGGAGTAAAATATATCCATAGCTGCTGTGAAATGGGAGACCTCTCTTGGAAGAAGATTAGGTTTTATGAGTGTATGTAGCTAAGATGAACATCTTATTTAGAGGAAGACAGTGAGCAAGGCATGAAATCTGTACATCATCTCTGATGCCCTGTACCTGCAGGTGGTCATTTAAGAACCATGGAATTCAGAGAGATTGGTGGATCCCAGCCATTTCTAAGGGTCTCTGATAGTCATCATTTGCAGTGTGTCACTAAAGGCATGTCCTGTCCCAATAAACTTTTTAAATTTTCCAGATAACAAGATGGCAAAATGTGGAGGAAGTAAAGTGATTATAACTTGCAAAATGAGCCATTTGTAGCTTACCCATTCAGACATTTAACAGTCAATGACCCAGAAAGGTGTTTCAGTGGAATGCTGATTTGCAGCTTTGTTGATTTTTGTAGGGAATTCTTCCCTTATGTCAAGGGATGATTTTCTGTGGATCTAAAGTAACTATAACTACCTGGCAATGAAATGTGTGTGCTGTGTACTAGGTCTTGTTTTTAAAAGATTCCTTCTTTTTATTAGGAAGAGCTTTTGGTGATGCTTGATCCAGCTTGCACACTGTTGATGGTGTAACTGGGGGTTTTTGTATAGCAAGGTGTACAGAACCTTAGCTGCAGGTTTTCATCACACAGCAATAGGATGCATGAAGAGTATTTAGGGCACCCCATCATCCCAACTTCTTAGTTTTTGTTTTTTCTTAAACCCTGATCACTAACTTTACTTAACCATAGTGCAAATAGTAAGTTGATGTACACAGGGAAAGCTCAAGTGAAACAGAAGACAGATACTATCTTTTTTAATGATAGAAAATTAGTCAGTGTAAGTGGTTTTTACCAAGAAATGGGCACTCTCTGAGTAACCCTGACTGTTCAGTCTCTTGTGTTACATACCAGGGCATCACCATAATCACTCCTGTAACCTGTTGAGATCAGCTGCCATTGACTCTTCAGTCAGTTTTCTGATTAGGTTAAAAAAAAATAGGAAAACCCATGAATTTTGGGTGGGTAGTTTTACAAATGCTTTGAAAAGAAAGGTGGTGCAGGTGTTCACATACAGCTCCTTTGCTGTTGTTTTAGTAGTGTTTCAATTTGACAGCCCAAGACAAGTAGGTAGTTTAATTTAGGGTGAAACTCCTGAGCTTTTATTCCCTGTGAAGCACAGCAAGCATGTCGGAGAGGTTACTAGCCTGGCCACTCTGAAGAGGCATTAATCATTTACCTGGAGAGGGCATATTTCATTTGTTACTACAAACAGACTGGGTCAGGAGAATGCCATTATCTGTAGGTGAAGATTAGCAGAAATTTAATATGATGTACAACCAATTGACAGATGTTTCTTGATATCACTAAAGAAAAAAAAACAAAAACCAGAAAACAAACAAGCAAAAAACCCTGACAAGCTGACCAAAACCAGCCCTCTTCCCCTGCCTGCTTGTCCCTGGGATGGCTTCTGAAGGTGTGGTGCTGGTACAGGCTTGAGGCCAGTTCTCCTGTCCTTTGCATTGGTGAGAGACTCATTTCTGATTGTGGCTGTTGCAGGGTGACCCTTTATCTCCTTTTGAGCATACACTGAAAACCAGTCTGCTGCTGCTTTCATTTCTGATATTTAGGGTCTGCTGCTTCTGCATCAAACTGCAGATCTTGTTTGGGTTCTCTGGTCTTAACCTGATTTATTCTTCAATCCTGAACGGTTGAATTAAGCAACTCCAATTGCCTCGGAACCAGTCCACCTGGTTGGGAAATGTCATATTCTGTTTTGTGCTGTACAAAATGAAGGATTGAAGAGTTTGAACCTTCTTTTGTCATGAAAGCTCTGTTGCCTGTGGTTCTTGCCATGCCACTCAGTGATTTTGCACTTTGGTTTAAGAACAATGACCCCAGAAGGATGCTGTCTGTTTAATGAATTCTTACTTGACCTCTGTGTTTAGGTTCACTAATCGTTTGCTTTCTGTTGATTGCTGACTAATCTGGTGGTGTCTTTTTTCCTTGATTTTTAAATTGGTTCTAACTTTCACTTTTGCTCTGTCCTTTCCTCCTTTAAATAGTTTTTCTTACCTCTTGCTGCAAGGATGTCTCAGGAGTCTTACTTTGAATCTAAAACAGAGGAGTCAAACAGTGCAGAGATGTCTTGTCAGATCACAGCAACAAGTAACGGGGAGGTAGCTGGCATGAACCAAAGTCTGAAGGCCTTGATGATGACGGGCTTTGGGGATATCTTCTCTCTGAACCAAGCAGGATCTGTCCTGCATTCTGGAATGCAGATAAACATGCAAGCCAAAAAGAATTCTTCTAAAACCACCTCTATGAGAAAAGGGAAGAAAATCAACATGGCTTTGGGTTTCAGTGAATTCGACTGGTCAGATGATGATGATGATGATGATGATTTTGATGACACAGATGATAGCAGCGAATGAAATAAGCTGTAGAATTAACCCTGAAATCGTTTTAGCAAAGTAAAACAATAAAGTTTTAGAACAAGAATCCTGTCAGTTTGGTCTGTTTAAATCCTGTAAAAGAACAAAAAACAAGCACACAACAACAACAAAGATATTTACCAGGCTGAGCATATTTGTATGTAGAAAGATACGTTGTTTTTGTTTTGATTGTGCTGACTTATTTCTGCTTTGATGAAATTTGGAACTAAACTTTTCAAACTAGTTGAGATTATTATTATTTTATGATTATATCTATAATTCCTAGTGCCTGATTACAGAAACTGTGGCTTGGTAAATTTAAGATCTGGAAACACTGGGAGAAACTTCAATGCTATTAATGCCATTAATGTACTTCAAATTTTTCTTTTGTGTTTTTTTGTCATTTCCCTTACCTCTTTAATTGTCAGTCATATGCATATGCTTGTACTTCCAGATTTGCTATTCTCTACATCCATTCTTTCTTATGTGTGTAGTGAAGGGGTTTGCTGTATTTCTAATTTAAAGCCTTTTTCAAGGCAGCATTGTGGGAATTCACAAATTGGAAGAGAAAAGCTTGGAGGGGAAGAGAGAGGTTAGTTAAATATGTAGTTTAAAAACTGAATAGCAGCAGAACCCAGATAATCCCTATTAGGAGATGATTTGTATAAATATTCTTTTTTTTCCCCCTCACGTGTATGTGCATGTGTATATAATTCACGCTAGCAAAGTAAACTGCAATCAGACCTCTGCATCTATTATCAGATACTGTGATCTAGAAGCTAATTTTCAGTTATGTTGATGTGAATCCATGAAGCCTCATTAACTTTGATGGACTTATTCTTGTACCTGAGAGCAAAAATCGGTGTTTGTAAATTTTGATTCTGTTGTATCTGCTAAACTACGTGTGCCATCCTTAGAAAAGGACAAAGAGAAGCCACTGTGACATTTCAGCTTGGGCCCTACTGCTGTGGCTTATGTGAAATTCTCCATAGTAGAATCTGGCATTAATGTCAGGAATATTTACTAGTCTCTGCATAACTTTTTTTTGCAGCTACATTACTTTTAAAATATTGTCAACTGCTGTTACAGCTTACCATAAAACTCAGTGTGTAACAATCTGCTGCAATAATTGCCTGCTAGGCACTTATGTTGAGAGCAGTGAGGATGTTTCTCCTGATGACCCCTTTAGTGGTGATGCAGAAGGAGGGAGGGAAACCAGTGTGAACACAGATGCAGGTTAGAAAGGAAGATGTTGTAAAATATTTGCCAAGGAAGAAGGGCAGCATTTCAAAAGAAAAATGTTACTGTGTAGTTCAGCAGTAGTGGGAATAAGCCATCAAAATTCCATTCTCAATTACTGGAAGGGTTTCTTTTGTAAAACTCCTGTTTTTGAGTGGCTTCTTTAATTATAGGCTTGCCTGTTGCACGGCTCTAACCTACATATTATGATGTTTTGTGGATAGCTTAGAGAAAAATGGATACATTAGATAGCAGCAGGCCTGAAATCATTACCTGTTCACTCAACAAAGTTCTTTGGAGGAGTTTTTGTCGAGTGGGCACCTCTTTGGGTTGTGAGAAAGAATTGTTTTATCCTTAAGTGTCAGCGCTGGTGTGGTCACCTGCAAGGCGCAAGTGCTGAGCTTCAGGCTGGCCTCCATTTGGCTGGCACAGCACTGCGCCTGCCCAGGTGGGCAGTTCCTGCAGCCTGACATTGATCCTTCTGCCAAACACTCCACATCTACTGACCTGAACTCAGCCCTCTTGTATCTGGTTTTTCTCATGATGAAATGATCATTTAAACGATGCAGTAAATGTTCAGAGTATCCCAAGGAGAAACTCAGGTTTTGGCTCAGGTGGCAAGAGCTTCTTAGGTCCATCAAAGCAACCTGATTTTAGGGAGAAAAAGAGACTTGGAAGGGCAAATAATGAAACAGAAATAAGAACAAATAGCCTTTTCTAGTGTAGATTTTTACTATTTTTGTAAGTCTATGTCTGCCAACTCCCACAGCAATGATATTATTTTTGTAACTGCCACTTTGCACACAGCAAAATTTGATGGATTTGTGTAATGTAATATGTGCACTTTAGGTCTTAAGATGTGTATCATTGTGCATAAATTACTGTACCATGTACGCAGTGTAGGGTTGTGCAACTGTAAACAAAATTTGGTTCAGTACATTTTGAATTCAAAAACTCCAAAAGATCTGTTCCTAGCATTGATTTTTTGCACTTTTTTGGTGTTTGACAATCTTGGAGCACTTCGTGCACATTTATATTTGTGTGGGTTTTAACAGAATTTGTAAATTCACTCCTTAGTCTTTACAGAAATAAAAATAGTTTTTAAGTAGTATGACACAGATTTTCATAGTTGCAACATCACGAGATTTAAGTCTGTCTTTGAGATTCTGTGCTTATGCAGGTGTGTAACATATCAGCAAAATATCATCAGAATTTGGTAACGTGCTTATTGTCATTTCTGTTATCTGCTTGTTTCACTATTTTTTAATGAAGCAAGATGGATTCTTTTTCTTCTTCATTTTTTTTTCCCCATGTTGTTTCTCAAAGCAAATTAAACTATATTAAGGGAAATTTTAAGCTCTTCTAAAATTTCCCGGTGCATTTGAAGTAGCAAAGGTGACCTCTGAATTGTAGATAAGATGATGAATGTGACAAACTCTTCTGATGCAGTTGAGATAGTGTTATACTTAGGATATTAGCTGTGCTTACCAAAAATGCAGTGGTATTAATTGCATTTTTACTTCCTTGTGATGAGTTTCACACCAGATGTCTCCAGTTTATAAGCCAGTTATCATATATGAGAATCAAGCTGTGTTGTTTCTGCCTCTGAAATGCTTCTCACTAGATAAAGGCTTTGAAAATGGCTCTGGTGGGCAGGTATGGTAGTTGGAGGAGGTCAGAGTATTTCATCTTCCACATCTGATTTTGCTCTGCAGTGTATCCCAGTCTATCTTCTACCTGTCTCATCACCAGGTTATACAAATCTCCAAAACAGTCCACAGCCCTATAGTGTGTGAGCTTATGAAAGCATTAACCAAACCCAGAAGGTATTTCTCTGGCTGCTCTGGGCCAAAGCCAGAACAAACCACCAAAAGCCTTCCTGTGCCTTGTACACCTCTCAGCTCACCAGGCCAAGCCAGGCCTTTTGGGTTCCCAGTTTCCTGTGCCTTCCACAAAGCCCGAAGGTATTTGCAGTAGAATAATATCACTGTGTTTGATGGAGGGGAAAGGTAAGAACCAGGCCTGAATTTCGTGGTTTTGCCAGGCTGCTGTACTACAAACATTAACTTAGGTGGGTAAATGGCCTCAGAAGAATGGGGAGGATCGACTTTCAGCTTGCTTAATGGTCAGCTGGGACCAAGACAGGATGTCCAACTCCCAACTCCCTTTCTTTTCCTTCAGCAGTGGTGAAAAAAATGGCAGCGAGACTTAATGGAGGAAAACTTTTGATCTAGTCCTTTTTGTGCCAGTGACGTCACTGATTTCTGGGAGTAGCAAGTGCCTTAAGGTGCAGTGTGTAGGTGTGCATGGGCAGTGTTGGCTGCTCCCTGACACAGAGCCTGGCCCCTCTGCACAGGAGGGGCTTTCTGGAGGTGAGGTCTGGCCTGGCCTCTTGTCACAAAGTCACGTTCATGGCCTGTCATTTGCTTATCATTCCAGAGGTTTTCTTAGATGTTGATTCCCTGTCCTTCTGGATTTAAAAGTGTTTATTCTGAGTTAAATATTTGATGCAGTAATGATGGGTATTGCTCTCAGCAGTAGCGATAGATCTGTAGTTTCCATATAGGTGTTAAGTATTGAGCAGTGTTGCTGTGCATTTTAGTGCTGTACTTCCTTTATCTGTAATCAGGCAGCTTTTACAGGTTTTTAATGAGACCTCTGACTTGACAGAGGTTTTAACTACAATCCTAGGTAGAACGTTCAGGTAGAAAGTTCATTTAGTAATTTTCACACCCCTTAAAATGCGCTGGTAGGAATCTGGAGGAGAGACCTTTCCCCTTTCCCCCAGGCTTCAACTTAGTGTACACTGTAAAATCTGCACAGAGATTTCTGATGTGTGAAGATTTAATTTTAGAGCTGTAGAACCAACAACTTTCTTTTAACATTTTATATTGTGTGCTAAATACTCATATGCCTTTTAAAGTCAGATATAGTCCACTGCATTTCTCGCTTTTGCACTACTGAAGAAGTTTTGTACTGAATAGTAAGAGTCAATGCTACTTACACTTCAGGTTTGAACTGATGGAATTTGAATAGGAAATATTTTCACAGTGTTAGAAAATTTCATTTTCCCTTCTGAAAAAGCAAAGCTGAGCACAATGCCTATGCCAAGACTCTTGTGCTGTAAACTGAATATATCATTTGTGTGGAACATGCAATGTTACACTTCTGTGTGGTAAAATCTTGCAGTGTCAGTTATCCTCTTTATTTCACCATGTCTTGTTTTATTCACACTGTGGATCGATTTTCCAGTGTAAAACCAAAGCAAACAAACAGAAACAAATCATACAATGTATTCAATTTCCTCGATTGGTGTCATAAACTTTCTTTTGGTGTGAACTTTTCCCTCGCTTCTCTTTTGTTCCAAACTTCTATTTTGCAATAAACATTTTGACAGTAAATTTTATGCATTTGTGTCACTGTGTAAAACGCTGATCCAAGAGGTTCCTTATTGTCTGCTGGTTTAAGTCACTTTTTGTGTAACTGTGACATTTCCCCTTTATTCTCCCATTAAAAAAGAAAAAAGAAATAATACAAAACTGTTCTGCCCCTGGTTATATTTAATCATGAAGAAAGCTGGAACAACTCACTGTACATCTAAAAATGCATTATTTGACTTCTGCAGTACATTTTTCAGTTGCACAAATTATTGTACCAGGCTCCTGCTGCAGCACCAGCCAGTTTGACTCTAAGTGCCTACAAAAGGCACAACTCAGGGCTTTGAGCATGTTCACGATTGCCACGTGCCCTCCCTTGTGCTCAGGCGTTGCCCCCAGCAGTTCTTTTGTCCCCCAGCATTCTGCCCAGGCTGGGGGTCACTGTTAGTGTGCAGCTGGAGGTGCTGGGTGAAGGCCTGCCTGGGACACGTGCTTGGCTTGTGGGTGGGCTCTGGGGGACCTGGGGCTGGCAGGGCTCTCTGAAGGAGGTGACAAAGCCATGGGGGCTCATGGCTGACTGAGCTGAGTCTCTCATAAATCACTGTTATCTACATCAGAAGAGTTCACAACTACATCATGGTATTGAGCTTCTGGGAGACACTGACTGTCCAAATACAGATCTACAACAATTAGTGCTAACCCTTTCAGCTGGATAAAAATGCCAAGGTGATGCTTGGGATACCATATACTTGAATGAGCGAAATGGCAATCACTAATACAGTGACATCTTCTCCCCTATCAGTTTTCAAATCATCCCAGAATTTTGTTCAATGCAGCCATTCCTCCTTGGTTTCCTAGTGGTTCAAGAACTAACACCATCTTTTATCCAACAAAGTGTAGGAGGAGGCTGGGAAGTGCTGCACTCCTCCAGCCTTACGGGACTAGTTACAAAGCAGGGGCAGAAACCAAGAGAGACTTGTGTGCACATGGGTGGGGACACAGTTTGCAGTGGCCAGACTCCAAATCAGTTTTTGCTGCTGTCCAGTGAAAGTTTTCCTTCCTTTTGCAGAAAATATCCATCATTTGGGAGGGAGTCATAATCCCAGCATTATTTTCATTGCAGAAATCAAGTGGTACCAAAGCCATAGCAAAAGCCTTCCTGCAGTGTCAGAACCAAGAGGAGAGGCAGATAGACTCCTTTGCCATCAGATGATTTACTTTGGCTTCCTAAGGTGTTTTTGTTGATCTACTGGTGATTTTATCTGCAGAGAGGGACAGGATCGACTCAACACTGCCAGTACACTGTTGGAGCCAGCCCACAATCAGTGTGAATGCAGTGGTTTAGTACAACCGTATGAGTTGCAGCCTAAGTCCTGTACTTTGCAGGGAAAAAGGAACAGAATGGTATCGGCCATCAGAGTAAATTTTGGGTGGAGGGGAAAGAAATGGTCAGATTGTTTTCAATTCATATCTCTCACACAGTTGCTGCCCTCCTTTGATATTTGTGCATGGACCGAAGAAGATGTGGTGAGTATTTTGTGTTAATGTGGCCAGAGCTGTGATGCTGGAACTCTCTAACAAATTGCAGTGGGTGTGGTGGGAGGGAAGGCTGGATCAGAACAACTGGGTGAGATTTTACTGCTGTTTGTGTGGTGAAACTTCTGTCCCAGAGAGGCTTGAAAGTGACCAGGAGTAAATTAAGGGTTTGAGTTACCTTCATAAAACAGCCACATTCTCCAGTGTCCCCAAAATAGTGGGAGCTGGGAACTGACAGCAGCCAGGAGGGCATTCCTCAGTCCTCGTTTAAGGAATGTGGAAGTGACCAGTGACCCAACCCTGGACAGGACAAAATGATTTCAAAGGTTTTATCCCACTGGGTGCCACCTGGATGGCAATTAACTGAAAAAAAGTTTAGGGCTTTTTAGGGTGTGGAACATCTCTTTCATATAAAATAATAGCATTGAGTATTTTATTCCTTTTTATTCAGTTAAAAGGCTAAACAAGACACGTCAGTGATTTATCTCTGGCATAGCGATGTGTCAAAATGATTTTTATGTCCTGTCAAGGACTCCCTTTGTGTGTTGTGTATCATGGGGTTGCTTGGCTGACATTTAGCAAAGAACTGTCTGCAAAGCCAGTGCAAATACCTTAAAAGCCCTGGCTCTTTCACTTCAGCCCTTTTAGCACATGATGTTAATAAACTGAGAAAGGTGGCTGCAAAATGGAAGGCAGTTCGGAAAAGCTAAATAGAAGTAATCACTTGCATTGGTGAATCTTGAGTCATTTATCCCCAAATGAAAAATATTTTTAAATTTTGTTTTAGAAAGGATGATTACTTGTGAACTCCAAATAACTATAATACAAGATTTTGATAATTTGAACTTCAAGATTGATTCCTCTTTTTTGCAGTTTTTCTGGATGCAACAACTTACTCGAAAAGGTAAAAGCTATTCATATGTCCTTTTATATTAACATCTATGAGCTAATATATATTTGTTCATTTTTCCCCCCCTCCAATAAAGTGCTGTGTGGATTTCTGAATAGGCTCTTTTATCTTAAGGTGATACTTCTGGTGAAATGAGTGTCTATGCTAGCTTGTTTAAGGAACATCATATCACTGGGAAGCAATTGCTTCTTCTAGAAGAAGATGATTTAAAGGACATGGGAATTGTTTCCAGAGGACACATCATCCATTTAAAGGTATTACCAGCATATACTGAATGTTGCAGTAGGTTATAATGTGAGTATTACAGAGTCTATGGGGCTTCAGTAGTATTAATAACAAAGAAAGTTACAAAGCTAAATAGATAACATATTTAGCACCTAAAATAAACAGAATTACAGCTTTATACACATCTAGAACTCAAAGCAACATGAGCATTTCACGGGGCATGAAAATATGCTGTGGTCTTTATACTCCTCTGTAGTTCTTGGGTTTCTTGTCAGCTGGATGGCAGTACTACTCCAAATTCACCTGGAAGGGCCATTCTCCCAGCAGAAAAGCTTGGGAATCTTCAGGGTGAGGTCTGTTCAGCTGAAGGAGAAACAGATGACACACAGTTATTTGAACTGAAATCTCAGCTTCTCAACTTCCACATCTCATTTATAGCGTAAAATATATTTAGACTAACAAAACTCAGTTGGACAACTTTAAAGCTGATTGACAGACAGATTTCTTTGCTCTTAGAGTTTTGATTTAAAACAGTGTTTTAAATATCTAATGTTTGTAATGAGTTAAGAAAATCACGGTCTGGAAAATGTGATCACGACAGCAGTAATGACATTAGTACTGTAACCACAGGAGAGAGTTCAGTTTTCTGGCAGTTAGCTTTGAAAAAGGGATTCTATAAAAGCAGCATCTATAATTCTGTTTGGTCTCAATCATTTTAGATCACAATTTGCTTGTAAAGAGATACTTGTAATTGCTAGTCCTGCAAATTTAGCTTTGTAAGTCATGCAGATTTATTCCCCTTTTGCTCATCAGCCATTTTTTCCTTGCCCACACACCATTACTGATACATTTAATTTACATTTCCTACAGGGAAAATTATTGAAACTTAATAAAGTCAATAATGTCCAAAATGAAATATCTCAGCTTCCTGGGTTGAATTGAGCATACATAAAAACAACAAAAACAAGTCCCCAAACATCTCTTTCTCTGAGTGAGTGGATCTGATTCTGAACACAAACCAGGGCTAATCTACCACAACAGTTTCCAGAGCAGGGCTATGTTTTAAACTCTTCTCACATGCCCTAATGGATCCACAGTGGAAAACAGAGGGCACGTGGGGTTTTGCTGTTTTTCTTGCAGGATTAAATACTAAATAACTCCCATCTGGTTTTGTTGATTTTTTTTTTTCCTAGACTGCTATCGAGAAGTTAACCCATGACTACCTAAATCTATTTCATTTTCCACCATTAATTAAGGCAAGTCCCACTGTTGATATAAGACGTGCTTCTTGTGCTGGTATGAATATTTCACTGTTCTCATGTCTCAACTTTCCTCCATTCAGGGGAGGGCAAGGCTGCAATCCCTACAGGGTTGTAACAAATGTAGCAGAAATGGGTCACATCAGAACAAATAATAGGATAATAGAAGTTTTTTTCAAGGAAGTTCAAACTTTATATCGTGGAGCCATTAAACGACAACTAATTGCAATTTGATTGCTGTCATTAATCAGAAACTACTTTGAGGCATTCCTCCAAACTGCTGCCACCAGCTGGTCACCACTGAAGAACAGCAGACCCCTGGCCCAAAACAAGCCCATCATTCCCCAGTTTGCTAATGTTACAGGAGAGAAGGATGATTCAGTGTCTTGCCACCCTTACGTTAACCAATTAGTTTTCTGGTACCAGTAATAAAATCCATGCAAAAAGGAGAGAGCGTTTGGGTACCTTGGTGTTGCTAGAGCAGACATTTAATTAATTTAATTCAGTGAGCTAATCAAGGAATTCTAGACCCCAGATCCTGAAGCAGCTTTTTTTGTCATAATTTATTGCACAGCTATAGACTGAAATCCACATAAAGTGAATTTGCACATAGCAAAACTCTCGTTCCCTGGAGGGGAAAATGAAAGTCAGAGTGTTGCTGCTTTGCTGTGCCAGCTGCAATTCCAATGGCAGAGGCTGCCACAGTGCTCACAGGGAAACTGCACTGTGCCAGAGTAGCTCAGCCAGGAACAAAAATTGTGCAGCATCTCCCAGTTGCCACCTGCTGTCAGCCCCAAACCCATGGAGAAGCCTTTGCCCCTCTGGGAGTGTGATGTCTCCTTTCTGCTGCCTGCCAGACTTGTAGCACCTGAAGGGCAAGCCCTTCCTGCCACCTAAGTGTGTGCTCAAGTCTCCCAGTGGGTTGTGGTAGATGTGAATTCTCACCTTTGCCTGTTTTTTTTTTGGCAGGATTCTGCAGGAGGAGCTGAAGAAAGCATAGAGAAAGTAGTGAATCTTGAACTTGTTTTTGGTTATCACTTGAAGCCGGGAAACGGTCCAAAGGTAAGCTGGGAGTGCTAGATCAGTTGGTTTGGTTAAGAGTCCCTACCCACAGGGTCCAATATCTTCTGGACACAGAAAATAAATTGGCATGAGAATCCTCTTGTTTTGGAAAGCCGACTGAATGTCAAGGTGGCAGTTGAGGCTGCATCAGTGATGAGGAACTATCCCCTAGAACAGGCGAGGAAGAAAAGAGTGGCACAGAAAGAAAGTTTTGGCTGAAAGCTTATGTTTCCTTGTGAACAATATTTTTAATTGTAATTTTTGCAATTTTGTTCCTTTTATCCCAATGAGTGTGAAATGGTAGTCCATTTATTAAAAAAAACCCACTGACAGTTGAGCAGTGGTATATGCCTGATGTTGGTGGGCAGACTTCCTTTTGTTTCAGCAGCTAGGAGATACTGTTTAATGCAACCAAGAGGAGTTTGGAAAATATATGGTATGCATGGCTGCTGGCTGGGCAGGATGGGACTGGTCCTGGTGGAGACTGGGTGCCCTCATGGTACTGGGGAAGGAGGGAGGGGTAGTTACAGCACATTGCACAAAATTGCTGTGCTTCAGCAATTGCCAGCGTGCCACATCCTAACCAAACCTCAGCTCCAAGCTGAGCTGGTTCAAGGATCTCTCGTTACACCCTGTGTAACAGGAGCATTGATGACTCCAGCAAAGGATTTCTGTCACATTGTTTTTCCTCAAGAGTGAGGTTTGTCCCATGCTTTTTGTTTGCTTTGTCCAGCTTGCCATGGACTCTGAGTTCAAGGGGTTTAGAATTAATCATCTGTGTGGAAATGGTGTGCAAAGCATTTCTGAGCTAGAGTCAGGGGTTGTGACAGCAGGATTTGTTTCCTTTTGTATCTGATAAATCTGCATTGTGTGTCCACCCTAAACTTGTAGGACGCTGACTTTCATCTTGTGTTATCTGGCTGCTTTGCTTTCAGAGCATATTGTTTGCAGAAGTCTCTTGATTTCTGTACTTGATGGTGCTTGCAGAGAAAGCATTTAGGTTTGAACTTAGTAGGAACTTGTACTCATACTGAAATAATTTCATCAATTTGAAAAAGCTTTTTGTCTGGAGATTTCCTTTTTTAGTTTGTTTCTTTTATCTTGAGTACTTCTTTTTCCTATAAAAATCTTCTTTTTCACTCTGTGAATTACTTAGACTTGTCTCAGTGTTCTTGAATGCATGTTGCTTATGCAGCTGTACAGCTGCTTTTTTGTAGGTGCGCATTTTTCTCTCCCAAGTGCAACTAACTCTTGAAGGAACTAAAAGTCCATGGAAAAGCTTATATCTCCTTTCCATTTCCAATATGGGCTGTGAGCCACATTGCAGGGAGTTGGGCAACCACCCCCAGGAAAGAGCAAGAGAAGGAGCAAATAGACCTCTGAGCACTGGAGAGAAATTCATGTTGTACAAATGCCTCCTTAAGTTTGAAGATGAGTAGATGTTTTAGCCCTGACAGCAAAATGTGCAAATGAGACTGTAAGCAAAGTCTATGGGACAGAAGCTGAACTGTTGTGAGGGGGCAGAGTTAGTTCAATGGGCCTGTGCAGTGTTGACATAACCTCTGCAGGCTTCTGACAACCTTTTTTATTTGGTCTTGCCTTCCCTTGTGAGCTCCCAACTGGTGCTGTGTGCTCTGTGTGCTGTTGGGCCCTTTCCTAAGGAAGCCATTCCCCCTGAGCTGTGGTTGCATGCCAGGCATGCCTCCCCTGTCAGCTGCCCTGCTGCAGCACCCCATGTGTTAGTAATACCATTCCAGGGAATACACAGTTTGTCATCTGAATATGTCTGGGCTGGAAACATCTGTCTTGAGATCTGCTCATTAACTTGTACCTGCCTTTAAAGATATTGCAGCAGAGCCAGTTTGAAAAAGTGAACTGGAAGGAGCAGATTGTCTGAGTTTTTGGACAGGATGCTAGGGCCAACATGGGCAAGTAATTTGCATTAAACATAACACTAACAAAGACTGGTGTGGTACATACTGTATAGGAAATTTGGCTAGCTTGCTGCTTTGAAAACCCCTGCATAAAATCTTCTGGCTCCTCTAGAGGCTGCTTTGAGCCAGCTACTGCTGCCATCTAGATTTGTTCCAAAATGAACTGGGAAAAGGGTGAAAACCAGGACTGAAGGGTTTAAACTTCTTTTATTATCCCATTTTTGTAAAAGAGTGGTGCCTGTTCCTGTAAAACTGGGTCAGCAGAAGCACTTGGGATCATACCTTCCACCATCTTTATAGCTAAAAGGCTGGCCTACATCAGTTTAAAAATAAATTTCTCAAAGGAACTTTACCCTAATCAGTCCCTATAACCAGCTGCCTAGCTAAGAAGCATTTCTCCTGTTTTAATCATGAGGAGAAAGAGGCAATAAGCTCAAATCTGGGTTACACATTGAGGGTGTGTGTTGGCTGCTAGACTTGTGTACAGTGAGGGAGGTTGTTAGGCTCAGCTGGGAGGTGGTGCAGTGCAGCAGGAAGAGCTCTGCACAGAGAACAGGTCACGCTGGGAGGTTTTACACCAGGCTGGATCCATGCTGAGTCAAGTTCCCTTTAGTTATTGTAGTGCATCTTCTGGTGTAGTTGCACCTGGGAGCAAGCCCATCCATGTCCTGGAGGTGGCTCTGCCCAAGCATGGGACAGGATGGACACACAGGACCAAAGCCTCCTGGTCCAAACTACAGCTGTGGAGTGGGTGCAGCCGTGGAGTGCATCATGACATACAGCAATACCAGCAGATATAAAAGTGCTGGAGAAGCTGGCCCAGGACCCAGAAACCATTTAAGAGTGCTGGTTAATTTGGATGTGTTTGGCTGGGAAGAGCCCAGCACCATCTGTGGTGTGAAGATGGTTCCTTAGGGCACAGGTGTCCTCTGCTGGGCACTGCCCCATCAGCAGAACCAGCACGCCTTTCTTCATCAGCAGGCAGAAACTTAAGGGCCTTAGGAATGGCAGTGCCTTTTAGCAAGGATCCTGCTGGATATGCTTCAGGACAGCATTTGAATGTTCAGCCTTTTCTGTGTGCTGAATGAAGCACTGACTTCCCCAGTAAACAGCTTTACCAGCCCCATATTTTTTATCTAATTTAAACTGCATCTTGTAGTGGGATTATGTTGGTTTCCACCAGCTGACAGATGCAGTCATTTCATTACAGTTTCCTTCCTTTTTTAGCTGCATCTTTGGAGGCGATAAAAGCTCAGTTGACCTTTGTGCTCTCTGAATGCATCAGGAGTGAGCACTGCAAAGCTAACCTGGTTTTTAGAGGTTTCTTTTCCAACTCTTGTAGTTCAAGTTATGTGGTTACTTCCATTCACTGCCTTTTCATGACCTTTCTGTACACAATTCCCAGTGAGCTGAATGGTGATAGATTTAGACTTTTTTCCCTCCATGAATTAAAAAAAAAAAGCAAGCGACCACCAATTAAGTCCAAGATGGAAAGTAAAACAACAAAACCTGGCAGTTGTGGCTTGAGCTGATTTGCAGGACTGCAGGGGGAATTTTCAATGGCTTTCTCATCCTAGATGGCTCATTAAAATTTCCCAATCAAGGAAAGGTGCCTGAGCTATGTCGGCTCCACACTGATGAATCACCAAACCCCTTGAGAAGGATGCCTTAGTCTTTTTGCCTTCTATTGATGCATTCTTTAGTTTTGGTCCTCAAAAGGGCAGATTTCACTATGCCATTGAATGTTTTCATTTTTTACCGAGTGGCACAATTTGACCTATATCCAAACACAAAGCCTTGAAGCTGGCTCACCATTTTGCCTTATTTTTCCCCCACTTACCTCTCCCTCCGTTTGACAAGGTAAGGAGCAGAGCCTCTTCAAAACCATCTGTTAACTGTGTGAACTATTTTTTAGCCTTGAATATCTGAACTGAGATATATTTTAATGCTATTATTTAAATGTGTAGTGGCAAAGGTAATATACTATTAAGGCTACTTTAAAGCGACATTGTGACCAACTCTTCATGTGGAGAAGCACAGGCTGACAAAATGCAGGCAGTACAAGAAAAAACAGTACTGAAATAGTTGTAACTGGAATGCAGTTTCACAAGTGCTTGAGACCATTTCTGCTGCTTGTTCCTCTCCACCCTCCCACTATATCAACGCTCAAAAACTCCTTCTTTACTTTCTTACAAATAAAGCAAGAGCCAAGGTATAACATTTGAAATTTCAGTTTTACAGTTTTTCAGTCATTTATATTCTCCATGCTTTGTAGGTATTTTAACCCACTTCAGTAAGTAAAAATGAAGGAGGAATTGTTTATTTCTGACCTTTTCTTTGCCAAATAATCACAGGTACCTTGACTTTGTAACATGGGGTTGTTTATACTTATCTCAAAACCTTGTCTTCTAAATCCTCTCTCTTTAATTCCATGTCAAAGCACAATGCTTTCATTACTAAAGACTAATAGTGCAAGAATCAGAGTAGCTGTGTTCATGTGCTATTTTCATAGATTTGTTCCTATTCTAAGAAGCAGTCAGTGAAGGGACACAAAAAACTACCCTAAACTTTAAAATTAAACCACAGCCACATTAAAATATTGCCACCACCATTAAGGACAGAACAACGTAGTCTTGCCAAGAAGGTGGATCAGTGCAGGTGATCTGAGCTCCTGGTATTTTCTTCCAAAGTCTCTTTTCAGGACCATGCATTGTTTTTGCATGAGGTGGAGCTGGTATAACTCCATCATCTCCACTGGGATTGCTCCAGCTGTAGCATCCATGTGTAACTCAAGCCAAGACATTTAAAAAAAATCTTTGTGTAGGCAGTCCTAGACCAGGGATTCCTATTGGAAGTTATTCCATAGCCCTGAAGAGACATAGGCTTTTCAGGTAGGTATTTTGTTCACTTGACTTTCTAGACTTTTTAATCTAAAGATTTAGTTTTATACCTTGGCCACTGAATTAACTTGCTGCCTTCCACACATTATCTATAACAGCCTTGGTCACAGATGTGCTGCAGAAGCACAGGCAGGTTCCCAGTGATCTGTAAGCTTGGCATGTGCTATCCAGACAAAAGCCTGGAAGAGGAGCCTTTGTTCCCAGCAGAACAGTGGCCCTGCCATGCCTTTCCTGAGCTCCTGAGCACCCTTGTTCCCTCAGCCGATGTCCTGCGGAGCTGCAAGTCCCTGAGTGTGAGCAGTCACTCCACGTGCTGCAGTGGGGACATGGTGTCCACACAGCTCCAGGACACTGTCCCCACAGTGGTCCACAGGAAAAGCCACTGGAGGACAGTACGGGAGGGCACCCATGCAGCCCTCGGGGAAGGGACTCGTTTCTCATGCTCCCACCATCGCCATCCCTGTTGCCAGCAGGCTGCTCGTGTGCACGGTGCCTGCGACTGCAACAGCCCCGTTTGTTTGCTTCTGACCGCATGGCAAGGGCAGCTCTTGCTAAACGCTGGGGCATCACTGAGCTCTTGCCTTGCCTGCTGCAAGCCCCTCTTCTCCGGGCACACGTAGCAGTGCCTGGTATTTACCACTATGTGCCACTCTGCTGTGCACAGAGCTCCCCAGTGCTGGCTGCCACAGAAGGGCGCTGTCAGGGGACAGATATTTTTGGTGCTGCTGGCTGCTCTGCGTAGGTGTTAAGGGGCCTCGTGGTGCTCCAGGCGAAGCTGCAGCCAGGCAGAGCCTGTTGCCTTGCAGAGGAGTAAGGGCTCCGGCTCGGAGGAGGCACCCAGGCAACTGATAACATAAATATATCTTCTGCTTGCTTTGTTTCTGTACATTTTAAGACCATCTCTCTCGCAAGGCCTCCCCTCCGCCCCTCTTTTTTTCTGCCTGCACAGCTGAAACAAAACCAGCGGTGGAGCCACCTTCTCTCGCTGGAGCCTGGCTGGCAGCAGCCTGCCCTGACCTGAGACACCAGCCATTGTTAAGGGTATAACACATTTACATATTTTGCAATAAAACATCAGTTATTTGCATTACTGTGTCAAGTTTTATTTGATTCTTTCACCTAAAAATGACTCATTTTCCTTTCTTGTATTTTAAAAACCAACTACTCTAAGCTTGTTTGAGAATAATCAAAAATTGCCCATTTAGCTAGAAGTCATTTTCTTTTCAAAAGGCAAATGTTATTTAATCTTTCAGCTGTTCATTGTGCCATCATAAATACTTTCTTTTCAGCACAGTTGTGGGGACTGAAATGAGCCCACTAATTGCCTCCCATTTCGACTGACATGTGGTGGTTTAGTGGAAAGAGAACACAGCGGGGAGAAGGAAATAGGAGGCTGAGAAAATGAGAGCTAATTATTTTCACTGCCTCATGTCAGGCTCTGTGTCAGCCTTGTTTTTACAAACTGGAAGGTTTAGCACTAAATAAAACAAACTGGCGTCATGTTTTTATATACTGGCAGTGTCATGGAAGCAGCTGCACATCTCAAAGACAATATAATGCCTGCATTCGCATGGACACCATCTGACAGCCACTGTGAGCCACTGCTAATGAGGATATCACAGTGGTGCCAAGTGAAAGGTGCTGAATTATGTATGATTCTTCATCAGTGCAGCAATAGTCCTGTACATCATTATGAGACATTGTTTTGCTGAAGAGATTAAAACATTCTTAGTTCCAGACCCTGCAACCTATACATGCTACAAGAGGTTATTAATGGAATTTTTAGGGAGAGTTTCTTGTGGATTTCTTTTTGGTTAAAAATATCTCATGGGACAAAGCTGTGGTGGGTCATGACACTATACATATAAAGAAGAGAAGCAAATTAACCATAATTGTGTTATCTTCCTTTAAATCCAGTATAATAAAATATAGTGTAGCCGGGTGATACATAATGATAAATAACCCAAGTGCAGTCACTAGATGTTCAACTCTAATGCCTTTAAAACAGCAGGTTTCAGCAGCTGAGATAGATAATAGCTAAGAATGTAAAGGAGCTTCTGGGGACCTAAATCATCAACATGCTACTACTTTTAGTATCAGCATGGCCAACATTTTTTTCTTATTTGTTTCATCTTGCGCTACATCTTACTTTTCTTCTAATATCCAGTTATCTGCTACAATGCCATTTCCATTTTTATTTCAGTCTTTAAAAAAACAAAAAGTTTATTTCAACCACTGATTTTTAAATGAATCCTTGATTTGGGCCCCCTTGAAAAATGAAGTGCCTCCCTAGCAAAGGTTTTAAGCTGTTGTTGCAGGATATGTGTTTGCTGTTTAGAGCCTGTGCCTGATCTTTTTCATTTCCCTTTCAGGTTTTTTTTGCAGACATAAACGCATATGGGGTTAAAGGAGTATTGTCACCACAGTAAGCTGGAGACTTAATTTTTAAAGTGTTCTTACTTTCTGTTTCAAAGCTGAGAAGAAGCAGCTCAAATACATGTGTGATTTGCTTTTCTTTTCTACAGTAATTTTCAGAGATTGTTGGTTTATTGGCTTTGTCAAAGTGTTATTTAGAAATGTTTCCACACAAAGTTTTGCAGGTTGTGTCTTTCAATTCTGAAACTAGATAATTTTTTAAAACAAAAAGCTGAAATTTTTTATTTATATCAAAATCAAGCAGGTAGATATTGGGAGGTTTTTTAATGCTTGAATGCCAAGCTATCCAGGGAAGTCTCTTTGAAGGACTTGTGTAAGCAACCAGACACTTTGAACAAACCATTTCCAAATTATTTTCCCACATATGCCTGGCACTAAATGTAGTTTCGATCTAACAAGTCATATGGCTACGATTCATCAAAGAATTGAAATTTATATCCTTGGTTTTTCTAGCCAAATTTTTGCTTAAATGAATGAGCACCTACTGTTATAAAAACCTGGAGCTTCGTTGGGAAACAGGGAGATATGTCCCTTTCCTTCTGCAGATCTTGCATTATTTACTGTATGGTTGAACAAAATGGTTACTAGGTTTGTAAGACAAGTAACCACCCACTTATCTTAGATATCTGCTAAGTGCCTAGATTCTAAAATCACCTATGTGCTGCCTATTCTCCTTCCTTCCCTTCCCTTCCCTTCCCTTCCCTTCCCTTCCCTTCCCTTCCCTCTCTTCCTTCCTTCCTTCCTTCCCTCTTTTTTAATATCCTTTCTTTCTCCCAATGTCCCCTTCCCTTTCTTGCCTCTCGCTCTCCTTATCTGCTCATTCTCTTTCCCCTTTCCAGTAACGATTTTCTAATAGCACAAAATGAAAAACTTTCCAAATAAAATGAGATATGTATTTGTGAGGAACCAGAGTGGGTATCCTGGTATGGTATCTTGCCCTCTTGGTAAGGAGCAAAGGTTTGGGGGCTGGATTTGAGGGACAGGGAGTGTGTGTTTCTCTGGAGATGCAGTTCAGAGCTGGGGAAGGCAGTGTTTGTGCAGGCCTTAGGCAACAATTGAGGGGAATTTGATCCATGACCACATGGAGAGGGGTCCTGCCTGTGCAGGGGATCTGGCAAGGGGACAGGCAGTGGCAGTGCCCACGCCCTGCCAGACCCTTGGATGTACGCAGCTTTTCTCTAAAGGTGGTTGGTTGATTTATTTTGTTTTTTTAAATGAGATCGTATTTGTCAGATCTAGTCTACAGGGAAATGTGAGTGAACAGCACAAAATCCTGAGTCAGGAGGGCATGGGAGCCCTGGCACAAGGTGCAGCTCTGGCTCTCAAGTGCTTGGCACTGGGATCACTCAGAGATGGCAGATGTGCTGAACTGACTGGAGGATAATACTTTATGTCAATATTTTTTTCTTTTCTTGGCTCAGGTGTTTTAGTAAAACTTACAAATATCATCAAGCATCTTGTCTCTAACCTCAGGTTTGATTTGCAGTAGCATGAATCTCCTGCCAGAAAGTCTGGAAACAAGAACATTGGGCAGGGAGAGCAGCACAGTCTGAGAGACAAGGAGGAGTCAGAGGCAATTTGCTTTGCTGTTGCTGTTCTGTTTTAAAGCATGTGCCCTCCTCAGCTGATGCCAGGGCTGGTGGACAGTGCTGGACCTGCCTGGGACAGGACAGGCATTACCCTGGGTCAGCTCATAAATGTGAAAAACAGGACAGAAAAGAGATGTGCAAAGAGATAGTCTGTGATTAGGAAATGGAGGCACTGGGTGACTTCAGCACCTGATCAGGTTGCACAGGAAGCCAGAAGCAGAACTGGAAGCACTGAACTCGGTGCCTCTGAGCCTTGGTTGGTGCCCTGACTGCTGAAACGCGGTTCCCATCACTCAAACTCACACCAGGGCACTGCAAAAACCAACTCACATGCCCTCTCTGCTTGTAAAATGTGGAAGCTTTCAAAGGTGTTTGCACACCTGTGCAAAAGGATACTTTTAGGGTGCTCTATATTTGTCTGTGCAAATAATTGCTTACACAAGCCTGTGGCCCTAAGTGTCCATCTATGTCCCCACTGAAAGTTTTTCCATTTTCTGAGCAAAACCAAGGTGAAGACTGTGTCCTGCAAGTGCTGAGCCTACACCTGCCTTACAGGTAGCATGTGGTGGACACAGGCCCCTGAACCCCTGGCATGTCTGGAGGAGCTCCTGTCCTTGTGAAAGGAAGATTCTCTCCTTCCTGTGTGGAGGTGGAGACACTGCTTCACTGGCAGAGTAGTCCTTCAGGGGATGGATTTTTGGAGGAGCTCAGTGCACTGCACTGTATCTCATCCCCAAAGCACCTGCCAGGCAGACCAGCAAATGCTGGCTGGTTTGCACCATGGACAGGCAGTCTCTGGTCCCCAGTGGGAGCCTCCCTGGCCACAGACACGACCCCCAGCTGCAGCACTCAGTCCATGTGGGATGTCCTGAAGGATGCTGCCAGCTGTCACTTTCTGCAGGCCCACACACCTGTGCAAAGTGTGGGATGTTGGCCCTCTGTTCAGCTCAGGGGATTGTTTAAGGATACTTTTTGTTGCTATGGTTTATTAGACTCCCTGTCATTATTTTCTTAGCTGAACTTCTTTACAATTAATAGTGCAATTGGAGGCAAGCAGAAGTTGAGGATGCTCAGTGCCTAACTGGGCTCTCAGTAGCTGAAATAACTGAGCTGTAATAACAAGCTCATCCTTTTGCCCATTATTTGAGCAATTGTCTTGTAGGTGTTGCACAGACTTTGGTCATTTATTCCTAGTGGCTGGCTGCCAGCACTGACTGTGACCCCAGGTGATGGCCCCCTCCCTGCTCTGGGGTGTGCAGAGCTCCCAGGCCACGTGCTCTGGCTGTCTGTCCAGGTGACGCCATGCACCACACCTCGGAGACATCCCAACCTGTCGAGGTGGCAGCTGCCTCTCAGGGTGGGCTGAGAGAACAGGGAATGGAAGACTGAGGGTTTTCCATTATCAACACTGTACTGCAAACTTGCATATCCTAAAATATGTATATGTTCCTTTAACTTCCTCGCTGGGTTATTTTTTCCCTTTTCCCTTCATATATTGAGGATTAGATTTTGTTTCAGCTTTCAGTTTTGTTTCATTTTGGGTTTTGTTGTTGGGGTTTTTTTCCTATTTGTATTCTAACAATCCAGCATTCTTTTTTTTTTTTATTATTCATAGGATTGTAAATGGAAAATGTACATGGAGATGGACGGGGATGAAATTGCAATAACCTACATAAAAGATGTGACATTCAACACTAACCTACCTGATGTAGAGATTTTAAAGATGACAAAGGTATTTACAGCCTTAAAGCTTTTACGAATTCACAGATCTCAAACAAAGACATTAAAATACCACAGCAGTCGACTTTTGTGCTTGCAGAAGCTCAATCTCTTGACAGGTTTTAAATAAAATGCACATTTTAAATAGAATTGTATCATAATAGGAGTTAGGTATTTTGGTTCTCTTTTAAGCTGACAATAATGTTAACAATAGACAAATAAGAGAAGGAACTAATTTATATTTTCTTGGTTTAATTCCATGTTATATCCTCTGAATTTATTACCCCTTTTAATGAAAAGAATGTTTAAAAAATTGCTTTATTTTTCAAGAGAAGAAACCAATTTAAATGTTCCAGAAACTTCATGTGATTTGTCTGGGAGGGGCGGGGTTGTTGAGTTTTTTCTCTTTTTTTTCTTTTTTTTTTTCATGGTGTTAGAACTTTTACCTGGTTCTAAAACTCTCTCTTTCATGCACCATTGATTGCAAAGACTGAAACCCATCACAGACAGTACAGCACTGAACATCTGCAATTCATTGTCTCTGAGCATTTTACCCTGTGTCAGAACCTGCCTGTAAATATTTACCAGTAAGACTTTAGACTGCTTTTCCCAAAGGAACAGAACTTTTGTTAATGCAGAGGGCATTTTGTTAGCTATTATTTTAATTGTTAGTTTTTATTAATATGTTCCACTTGATAATATCTAACAAAATAATTTTTAACTGAAAAAATATACAGCTTGATTGCAAATTAGAATGTTGCTCCAATGTGCTCTGGTAAAAACAACCAAACTGTTGGGTGCTTTTAACACTGAATTTTTGAGGCAAAATTGGGGAGGAAACTCTTAGTCCTTTTTTCTAAAGGAAAAAATGAAAAGCAGATTGTCAACACTCAGAATTTTCAGGAAAATGTGATATAGGTGTATTTGCCAAAAAAATATTCTAATATTTAATTCATGCTAACACTGTTTTTATAGTTAGTGATTTCTGGAACAACACTTGTGATTTTTTGTTATTATTGTTATTATGACTGTTGTTATTACTATCATTAGTTCTCTGTCTAATTTTAATCTTGGACATTTCAATTTTTTCTTTTAATAAAGATATGAAGTTAACTAACAACTAGATACAGTAACATTAAGTTTTCGCATACTTCAACATTTTTATATTTGTCAAGGAATGTCTCTGAGACTCTCTAGAAATTTGTTCTTGCATTCTTCTGTAAATCTAGCAGGAACAAAAGTGTACACACACAAAATTGAAAAAGGTTTATGCGCCCCTCATGAAAACATTCCATGTTGTCTCATCTGCTGTGTGTCATGTATGGAAATCTCTTCTAAGTTTCCTTTTGTAAACCAGGAAGTAAATATTTCAAAAATATATTGAAATTGTCTCATAAATTTTGTCTCATAAAATTTTAAGAAAAGTGTTGATGTTAACAGTATTAGGAATGAATGAAAAGAGGAAAATGTTGTAAATCCCTTTTGGGTGATTTAGAAACAAGTTGGGAGATGAAGAGCACTTATAAAACTCCCACCATATTTTTTCCAGCCACCATTTGTAATGGAGAAATGGATTGTGGGCATAGAAGAGCACCAGTCTGTGGAATGTGTTGTTACATATGAGGTAAGCTCTAAGAAACAAATAAAATAGTTGATTCAAGACAAAACCTACACAGAAGGTGTGGAAATAACATCCTCTGGCTTTGTTATATCCTATAATCAAGTTCTCAGCAGCCTGTAATTAGTTGTAAAATATAAACTTCAGAGCAAAAGCTGAATGAAGTTTACAGAGACAATGGCGTCAGACTGCTGCCTGGGATGAATCTTCTTCTCAAGGATGAGAGCTTCTTTTGCTTGAAGTGTAATGGTCAGTGTTGTTTGCATTATTTAAAGAGGCTGTTTTTTATCTTTTCAGTGATGTGCTAATTAGGAGAGCAGAGAAGCAACAGGAGAAGAAAGAAAATGAGAAATCAAAAATAAGATAAAAAACTCAGAATACAGTTTGATGTGATAGAAATTAGCTTTGTAAAAAGAGTTTGCAGTTACTTACAATACTGATTTTATAAAGACTAACTCTTTCTGGCAGAAGAAGCTTAATAAATGATATTCCACCTCTGTCCTAAACAAGCATTCAGGCAGTGATGGAGCGATGGGGAAATCCTGGACCTTGCTTGCTTGTCTCAGAAATGAAGTAGTTTTCTTTCAGGCTGAAGTTTCTCACAGGAGTCATAGGTCCTTAACAGCAAACTGAAGCATACTCCAAGAAAATTTTGTTGGTGGTCCCCCTGCAAAGATACCTGCTTAATCCTATCTCTTTTAGCAGAAAGCAGTGCACATTTGGTGCTCATTAACAGAACTAGTAAAATGTATTTTTGTGTTTGTAGAGAAAGGCCTTCAGATCTTTCCTCCACAGGGTACAAGAATTGAAGCAGTTATTCACTACCACATTTTTAGCATAATCACAAGTACCAGCCAAAATTATCTAGAGTCTAAAAATATTTGTGAAGTAGCTAAGTGGTTTTGCAGAAGAGGCTCTATATTGAAACACTGCTGCTGCCCAAGCACTAGTGGAAGTTCCCTCATAGGGGAGCTTAGTGTGTTGTGTGTTGTTACATCCTCACACTTGTTGTGTCCTTCCTGCAGAGTGATGTTAGAGCTCCCAAAAGCACGAGGCACATCCAAGCTATCTGCTGGAGCAAGGTGAAAATGCAGGACGAGGTTGAGGCAGTACAGCTCTTGATACAGACCTCGCTCCCCAATTCAGAGGGGAATTCACGGAGCAGATCTGACTCAGGTAAGTCAACACGTGAACTTTATTGCTGACATGGGCAGGGCATATCTGGGGGGAACAGCAAAAAGTCAATGCACATCAAACACCCCACTCAGCTTGGTGTCACCTGCAGGTGTGCTGAGGGTGCACTCAGTCCCTCCGTATGTCAGTGATGAAGATAATAAATAACACTGGTCCCAGTATGGGCCCCTGAAGGACACCATTTGTCACTGAGGTACACCAGGACTCTGAGCCACTGACCTCTGGATGGAACCATTCAACCAATTCCTCACCCACCTAACAGTCCAGCCATCAAACCCATCTCTGTCCAACTTGGAGAGAGGGATCTTGGGGGGGATTGTGTCAAAGGCCTTACAGAAGTCCAGATAAATGACATCTGTAGTTCTTCCCTTGTCCACTGATGTTAAGATCAGGAAGCATTTTGCTCCCCCAGTCCTCATCCTGCTTGATAGGTGTGGGCAGAGACACTGACATTGATTGAGACAAAGTCTTCTCCCCATCTACCTTTACCAGTTTTCCAGTGCTGTTTCTCATGGGGATACACCTTCTTTGAATTTCTTATTTTGTTAACATAGCTGAAACCCATCTTGTTATTCTTTGCATCTCTTGCCAGGTTCAGTTCCAGCTTTGTTTTGCCCTTTCTCACTACATCTCTGTACAACCAAACTTCATGTCTATACTCTTCCCAGGTTACCTATCCTTATTTCCACTTCCCGTGCCTTTGCTTCTTTCCCCTTACTTTGACCAGCACTTCCCTACTCAGACACACCAGTCTCTTGCCTTCTTTGCCCAATTTCTTGCTTCTGGAGAGCTCTTGCACTCTATGGAAGACTTTCTTAAAGATCTGTCAGCTCTATTCCACTCCCTTGTCCCCAAGGGATCCTTTTGACTATGTCTTTGAGGAGCTGGGTGTCTTCTTTTTCCTAGAATTCATGAGCCTAACTTTACCTGACCCATGTCCCTCAGGACTGCAAACCCTACCAACACAGGATCATTGCAGCCCGGGCTGCCTCCAGTCTTGATGTCCCTGATTAACTTGCTTACATGGGTGGCCATCAGATCCATTTTCCCCCTGGTAGAGCTGCCTCTGAAGGGTAAGGGGGATGCCCTGTATAGGAAGCAGGCTGGAAGCAGTCCATGGTGATAAGCTCAAACTCAACTGGAGAGCTTTGGCCAGCTCTTCCCTCCCCCTCTTAGGTACCCAGCACACAGCTTGGCACAGATGTTGTGCTTGGATAAAGGGCACCTCCTGTTAGAGATGTGTGGGTGCTCTTGCTCTGGCAGTGCTTTTGCAGAGGGACACACATACTGAGGCTGTAGCCTCAGAAACTGCATGTGGGGTGGCAAAAAGTCCCCTGTGGATGATACACTCCTTTGTGCCTGGCAGACACAAGTGCTCCTGACATCCTGCTCTTCTCTGAAGAATTGTGGAAATCTTCCCACTGCATTCTTCCACAGATCAGCTTGCCTGTTTGAGCCAGCCCTGGCCCATCATTGTCTGACTTCTGGAATGGTGTTTGTTATGGCTTCTGGGGCTTGATTTATTCAGTGAGATACATTTAATAATGCAATGGGCTATACAATGCAGTTTTCATTTCCTAATAAATTTATGCTGCTGACAGATTCACACTCATCTCAGTTGACTCTAGCACAGTTCTGCCTTTAAGATCTGCTGTTGTTTTTGTAAGGTCTTTGTTAGCCAAGCTGTTTTTCTCTTTGAGTTCACAGTAGGGCTGCAGAAATGTTTAGGCTGGGACACCTGAGGGGCAGTACAGGAGCTGGAACAAGATACCAGTGAGCAGAGGAGGAATTTCTCAATTTTGTACACTACTGGCAACTGTAGAAGAAGTGGCCTTGTGAATTGAGAGGTGCTGGGTTTGGACTACAGAGACATCTAACATGGGTGTGCTTATTCCTAAGCAATTGTGAGCTCTTTGCAGCACAATTACATTTTGTAATGCAAATGAAACCTAGAGCATGTCCTAAAATATGCATCTTTACTCCAGATTAGCTTTGTAGATGGAGTTACCCTGGTTTTGGGGTGATGAGCCCTGCAGCCATACCAAGTGTGGTGTGAATCTTCACAGGTTGGCTCAGCTGCTGTAAGCCAAAATGGTTGCTTTTTTTTCAGTGAGTGGAGGGAGAGCTTGTCTGTCCCTTTGGCACATTAGAGAGGTTACATGGAAGCACTAATGTTTTGTCAGCAGCAAATTGAATAGGCACAGTTCAAAGAAGATGGGTTACCAGCCAGCACAAAAGCTGTGCCTCAGCTCTACCAAACTTTCTGGCCTGTCTTCTTTACCAGACCACCTATCCCAGGTTTAAAAGACCACCAAATCCAAGCACAAAGGGTAATTCCTGTATAATAGGCTAAAATAACCAGCAGTGAAGGTGCTACTTCTGTGGGCTACCACAGAGAGCACATAACTCAGTGTGCAGAGCTGGTGGCTCAGAGACCATGTGAGGGAGAAGCCCCCCAGCCCATGAGAGGCAGCCCCACAGGGCACCTGGGAGATCCTTGCTGGGCAGCTGGATCCTGTTGTTGTATGGAGAAGGATTGAACAGCCTGAAGGAAGCCCCTTGTTCAGGGAGATCAGCACTGGTCCCATAGCACATGTGATGGCAACGTGAGTGTTGATAACAAATGAAGACCCAAACTTAAGTCCTGAGCCTGCTGTTTCCAGTTTTATGAGTCTGTGATTTACATCCACAGCCTTGGTAGGAGGGCATGCAGGAATGGCAGAGGCAATAGTGTCTAGCAAGTACATTTTGGCATGCATGTTTCTTTTGAAACCATGACTTTCAAGGAGGTTAAGAAGCAGAGGAGGCAATTCCCATCTGTCTTTCTCTAAAAGAAGGTTCACCTCTAAGTGCAGGTGGAGCTATCTGCTGTGTCAGTGTCACACATACTATGACAGGGAAGACAGTTTCCTTTTGACATACTTGACAATAAGTTGAAGTGATTTAAATCTCTTTGGATTCAAACAAAGTCTGGGGAAAAGAGGAGTGGAAGAGATCATCCATTACATTTTAACAGAAGCAATCCTAATGAGGACAGAGCTGCTATCCAGCTCCCACAAAACTCCCCATGGTCAATGAAGTGTTCTAGCGAGAGGCAGCAAGGGTTATGCTTTCTTGTTGGAATGATATTAACAATCTTTAAGGACAAATCATTCAAATCTCTCTAGAACAAAATTATTTTAGCTGCTCCCCATGGGTCTTTGGCCAGAGCTGTGGCCTCAGATAAGAGGAATTCCTGTTCTCTGCTCTACCCACAAAGTAGCAAACCAGGCAGCCTTTGCAGTTCAAATGGAAAATTTACAGCTATTGTATTTGCTAAAGGCTTTCATGGAAACCACAGGACTGACATTCAAAACCACTTCAGTGTGATCTCTGAAAGCTACAACTTTTGTTATGACCCCAGGGCTGTGACAGTAGGTGTAGAGGGAACTGTAATATCCTGAGTTGCTCACAGTTAAGCACTGTCTGAGCCAGCCTGGCTGAAGCCTAATGCCTCACTGGCTTTTCCACATACAGAGTCGGTTTTCTGCATGAAGCTGGATGCAAAGTGGATTGAATTCTGAATTTGTAGTAGCAACAACAACTGAAGTAGCTCTGGTTTTTATGGTGTGTAGCAGTTTGAAAAGAAATTGGAGCCAGAGGAGGTGAATGTGGCTGCCACAGCTGGGATTTGCACCGGCTCTGCACTGCTTCTTCTCTGTGCTGGGCTGCGAACAGCACGACTGTGCCAGATGGGAGAGATGCAGCTGGAAGGCAATGCTGCAGCAGCACTGGTACCTTGGGACGACCTCTGTGCCAGCTCTGGAGATCTCCAGGCTCTTCTGTAATGAAAGCTGTAGAGAAATCTGCTGAGGTTGCCAAGAGCATCACAGGGCAAGTTTAAGACTAGGTTGGGTTCAAAAGACCAGGAGGCACCTGGGAGTGAGAACCCATTTGAACAGCCAAGTGGATGGCTCAGTAACTGTCTTCTAGTCTAGAGCTCCATAATCTGCAGTGGCATTAGAAACATTCATGTCACTTGCTGTTATAAAAACCCGACATTATGTTCAACCATAACATTGAACATACTCAAGTCTAGGACTATTTGCTGCAAGGCTGAGAGGGTGGTTTGAGGTTCTTCCAAGAGAATGCCTGGTACCTAACCTCACACCTTCAGTAAATCTGCGAGCGGTTTTCCATCGATTCACAGAACGCTGACTCTGTCTCCATTCCCTTGCCAGGCACTGACAGTCAGTGGATGCAGACACTGCGTATGCACCAGATAGCAAAAGCCATTTCTCTGCAGCACGGCCACCCCCACAGCCCCACCACAGTCACCCAGTACCTGCCCTACCTTCGCAGCCAGGACTCCTACGCCGCTGCCGTCAGGAGGACACGCGCTCCCGTCAGTCACCAGTTCACATCCATCAGCCACTCGAGGAATTCCTCTCCCCTGTCACACAGTTTGATGAGAAACCTCTCGAATCTGCACTTGAACTCGAAAGGTAGCAGCGCCTCCAGCACAGCCTCCGACACGCCTTCAGAGCGGGACAGGTCTGCTGGCCAAGGCAGGGACGCGTCCCGCAGCTCCTCGGACGGGCGGCGCAGCGGCACCGGCTCCCCGGTGCCCCGTCGGCACTCGGGGAGACCCAGCAGGACTTCTCTGCCCGCGGCCCCCCCGGCTCCGCAGCACCGCAGGTACCCCCGCGCCCCCCCGCAGCCCACGGCCATCCCCGGCATGCCCCCGCAGGGGGACAGCGAGCCCAGGAGGGGCGAAGGGGACAGCAGAGCCGGCGAGGGCGGGTGGATAAAGGTGCAGCACGCGAGGAAACCCCACAGGCAGGCAGCCGGCAAGCCGGGAAAGGAGAGAGCCAGGGGGAGCTGGCGGGGCCGGAGGATGTTCTGAGAGGAGTTTGGCCCTTTATCTAACAGACCGTTCAGCCTAGAGAGGACACGCCTGCTCCTGTTCAATGGGCTGCACCGAAGCCGGTACCCACCTGGCTGGGGCCTGCCAGCAGACAGGGAGAGCTGCTCTCCTGTCACTGTCAGCACCAAGGGATTTAATATCATTTTCTCCCCTCTGTTTGGCTGCTCGTGTTCTCAGCTGACTGGATATCCACTCACTTGCTTAATATTTCAAAAATAAAATCTGTAAGGCACAGCCAGGTGCCACAATGAAAGGCTCTCCGTTTCATCCTTAGGAGAGTTGTGCTGTTACCTCTCACCTCACCTCACTTTGCCTTCAGATGCTGAGTCCAGTTCTGAGCAGGGTCTTCTCACCCCTTGGCTAGTCTGCTTCAGTATAGGAAGAGGTAGTATTTTTATCAGAACAGTATAGACTGAAAAAAATGGACACAAGGACATTTTTCTTCTGGTCTGTTTTAGTAGCCTTACTTCTCCACTTTTACCTTCTTCCATCACTTCTCAGGAATTTCTTACTTTGCTCCTTATTAAAAGCCCCAACATTAGCTACCCAATACCACTGAGCACACTCTGTCACGTACGCAGCTGTCTTAATCAGAAGGAGAATCAAAAACTAGGCTTTATTCTTTTGGGGAAAATAAATTAAAATAGAGTGAGAAGAAGGCATTGCTTTTATCATAGTTAGAAGTAAGCCCACTGAGGTCTATGATAATATTTATCCCTGTGCAGCTGGTATTTTTTAATTGAATTTTTAAATGTGGCCAGACTGTGTCGCTTTTGTCTTTCAGTACTCAGGTAGTAAAGACAAGGTCAGAAAAGTTTCTGATTAATGTGGTCTTTAGCTCTGCTGAGAACAAAGACATAGCTTAGACTCCGTTGGCATCAGAAAGTTTCTTCGTGGCCTTTTCACTCCAAGTTTATTTCACACAATTAAAAAGGAGAAAAAAAAGTTTGGGTTTCACAAGATGCAAGAGAGAAAAAAAGGAAGAAAGAGATAAAGGAAGCTGAACCCAAAGCAATGCATGGGTTCTGAAGGCCAAGGAACTGTAAATTAGAGATGCCTTCAAACAGGGTGCTGCACACCACTCATCCCAGGTGGTACTTGCTGGCACACCATTGTGAGTGATGCTGGCAGAGCTGCTGGCACGTCACCCACTCAGGGTGAGGGGGTATCACCATAGCCCTGTCACTGGATGTTCCAGAGGACATGTAAATTCCCTGCTCCACACAAAGGCCGCTCCTGTGGGTACATGCAGCTCTCCTTCCTCTAATTGCCACTAGCACCAGCGAGGGCTGAGCCCTGGGGTGAGTTTCCAATACCTACGAGAGTGAACTGGGACTCACATTTCATGCATTCAGGACAGAGTCCACTAAAACCAATGGAGCAAGACACAAATGACACCAGGTGTCAGGAATTGGGTCTCTGTCACTCAAGTGCCTTTTCCTCTGACAACTGTTAAGAGCAGAAAAATAGAAGCTTTACCTTGAATCACGGCTGCATGTGATGCCCTGTGGTAACAAAGTTTGCCATTTTCTTGTGGCTTCAAACTGGCTGAAAGCTTATTAGTAACCCAGCTTCTGGCCCTCGTTTACTGAGTCTGACAACTAATCTGGGGGACATGGACAATCTAGCACTGGATGTTTCTCTGTCACACCTTAGTGGGAGACTGGGATTTTTGTCTAGGTTGGGGATCCTTCCCTGACATTTCTTGCCCACCAAAATGGGCTGGAGGATAGCAACTAATAGTAACTGTGCCTGAGAATAGTTGCTAGAAATGTGCTTGTGTTATTAAAATTTGGATATGCGTCTCAGGAATCACACTTGGGCCTGCACAAATCCTAAGAAAGAAACTGCAAGAGTTTGGAAAGGCACCCTTTTCTTCTAGGGTGATCAGGATGGTGGTGTAGTTGTACAAGCCTGAGACACTGTGGGCTGCTGGTGGCAATTCAAGATTTATCAGCTGCCTGTGGTTGTTCGTCAAGATGTCCAGCAGGATTCCTCTGCTGTTTGTAAGCTATTTAATGCTGTGCCTAATTTTAATCTGCAATGTACTGTTTGTCCACATCTGTTGTATTAAAGTGTTCATTAGCATTTAAAGAAGGAGCGGATGGTATTGATCATGCCCATTAAAATTAAACAATCATGCATTAGTGACTGATTAGAAATCCTTTTGCTGTACCAGCATTACTGGTTAAAGCAACAGTGAGTGAACATTTAAAAAAGAATGTTTAGCAAGATCTAGTTTTCTGTCTTGTTTTTATCACTTTTAATGTGACTACTCCCTATCTTGGTGATAATTCATTATAAATAAAAATGTGCCTACATTTTCACACACACCCCCAGTACTTTACAAAGCTGAGCCTTTTTTATTTTATTTTTTTTTTTTCATATTTTACTAACATGCAGCTAGAAGACCATGCTCAGCAGTGTGTAAAACCACACTGTCTTGGGCAACTACACCTCAGGAAATGCTCTTTGTAAAGCAGCCACGTTATGTTCACTTAGGGTTTTCTCACAAGTCTGTTAAAGGCAACCATATTTAAGTACCAATATGTCTGGATTTGCATGCCAGGAGCTGGACACAGTGCCCTCCATCCACACACATATCCTCGGCAGTGCTGCAGCTGCTACATCCTCCCTCCATGACTGACTGCAAGTGGCACAAAATACCACTGCTGTAGAGCTGCCCCTTGGTTTCTTGGTTTTTCTTTCTCTTGGGCTTTATATCTCCATGCTTGGATGTTGATGTTTTCTTAATCCCCAAAAGGCACCTGCATTTTCCTCTTCCAGGGTTTAAAATGCTCTGAATTGTAAGAAGAGAGCTCTGAGAAGCCTGCTGGAATGGATGATGAAAAATAGCAAAGAGCTCATGAAGGCAGATTCAGAACTGGACGTCCAAAGTGAGTGAGTATTTGCATCTAATTGAGAGAATGTTTACAAAATAGGATACAAATTTTTTTCCGTTTTTTTTTTT
>VZTB01003277.1:958207-995246 GCA_013397245.1 Thryothorus ludovicianus | reverse complement strand
AAAAAAAAAAGGGAAATAACAACAGGAGGATGAAGAGCAGTCACTTGCCACTGAGGGTAGCAATCATTCTTCTGCTTAGTGGCCCAGAGCTGGGTCTGACCCTGTTGTGTATTGGCTTCATAAGAACACAGGTCTCCCCAGCAGCACTGGGGTGCCTGCCACTGCCATCAGGACTGGCTGTAAGAGATGAGTATCCTGGGGACCTGCTCTGTAGAGGGAGTGACAGCCAGACCAGCAGCTTGGCATGGTGCTGCACTCTCCAGGCTCCCTGTCTTGCACGTCAGAGACATGTGCTGCTGTGCTGTGAACCAGCTGGCAATTCAAGTGCCTGTGAAACCCTGCTCCTGAGCAGGGCGGCACATGAATGTGAGACTCCCTGGAACAAAAGCCCAGGCCTGCAAACTCAGGCCGCTTTTGTTTACATACAGCCAGGCAATCCCCAGTTCAGCTGGGAGGGGAGAGTGCCCATTTGTGCCTCCCCCAGCTCTACCATGACTGAGCTAGTGCCCCGTGAGACCCTGCTTTCTTGCTGTGAAATGGGGATGAGTGATTTTGGACACGGTTTACTTTTTAAAGAAAAAAACTGGCTACTGCAGTTTTGCTCTATCTTATCTGCTCCCACAGATTATTTTCTAGCAGTTGGCCATGTATGACAGCATGACCAGAATCTGGCAATTTGCTGATCTGATTTAAGGAGCAGAGGTTGCCTCACTGAGAGCAGCAGCCCCCAGCCATGGCACCCCTCACCTCGGTCCTGTTCTCTAGCTCAGCCAGTGCTGCTCAGGATCAAACCCCATGCATTTTAAGACTTTCTGTAACTTGCAGACTTGCTGCCAAGAACATTGGAGTGTACATCAAATATATGCAATTGATTTTTTTGATTGTGCTAGAGAATGCACTTTGACATAGTAATAATAATAATTATTATTATTATTACTTTAGGCTGGGAAAGATGGGCAGTGACCTATGTAACTGTGGAAAAACCCCAAACTAAGAGACCTCCTGGCATCTCACGTCACTAAATGGAATCAAATAGCTGCGCTACATCTGATAGAATTATTTTCTGTATATGTGTCCACCATAGAAGGGTTTTTACATACTATATTTTTATCTATTGAATTGCCACGCTTAGCAGTTCAAGCCAGTTTCTCGCAAAAATGTAGAGGTTAGAGAGGAGAAGTCTTTTAAGGCAATACCACTAATGAGGGTGTGCCGAGATCACATTTGAGTGGGTGTAAATCAGGGCATTAGAGACCAAGCCCCGGGAGGACCGAGGAGCGGCGGCCCGTGGGGAAGGCGGCGGGGCCGCGGCGGGCAGGGCCTGGCCGGGCAGGGCCCGGGGCCTGGGCATGGACCGGCTGTGCCTCAGAGCCCCTGCGGCTCCACACACACACACCATTCCCTCGGCCTTAACTACCGAGGTGTCCCTGCAGCAGCGAGGGCACTTCCCTCACGCTGTGAAAAAAACAAGGACTTGAAAATTTGAGATGTGCCTTGGGGACCTCTGGCAGGCACCAGCGAGCCCTGAGGGACGCTTTCTGCTTGTCCCCCGCACTTCCTCCTGAGAGAGGGCCCTGGGGAGCAGGTTATGCCACCGCCTCTCCTCCACTGCCACCCGCTCCCAGCAACCTCATCTTGCTAAAGGATGGAAGCGATGCGAAGGTGGAGGCAATACAAATCCACACTTGTAAAAAGGCAGTGGCAAAACTTATTTAAAAGGGCAGGAAAACAGACTACAGTAAGTATTTTGGTTATTTCCTGATAGCCTTCTGTTTCTCACAGCTACATATTTGCAGAAAAATTTGTAAATTATTTCTTTATGATGTGACTAAATGTAATTTGCGTTTTCAAATTGAAATAAAAATCAAACCCCAAACATGAAAGGGCTGGGATCTTGCACTTTTAAAAGTAGCTACTGCATTATCAAAACCATCTACTTTTGATCAACATTTTTTGCTATGCACTTTGAGAATGGCTACAGGGTAATCAAAACAGCATTGTAATTACACTTCCACAATGTGCCTCATAATGCTCTGGGCTCCAAATGATCTGCTATGACTTACATTCGGAATAACCATTAAGGTTTCTATCAAAAATGACCACATTTCAGCCATTCTCTTAGTGCACCGATGAATGTCAACTGCACTTATTTCTGACACTGATTTATATTATTCCTTTGGTTTTCCTTCTCTTATTCTTTCAGTTTTTGTGGTCTTGCCAGTTTGTGTCAAAGAAACATGGTATCAGATAGGACTGGACATGACCACCTTCAATTCAACATGCAGGATGCATTAGCACCCAGCCTTTACTAACAAGAAAACCACAGCAAAGCACAAGGAGATAGAAACCTGTTAAATTAAAAGGATAAAATCTATTTCTGCTTAGAGAGAGAAAAAAGGAAAAAGATACTAATTGCCTTGTGGAGGTATTTTATGGAGCTGGTACAGTTGGTCTTACTAGAAACTGATTGTACATGTTAAATATTTAAAGTTATATTATTGTACAAAATCTGAATCTGCCTATCAAAGCATAGCATTATTTACCTTCAAATGGTACTCCATAAAAATTCATGTCCAGCAAACACATCAATATCTAGCTGTAATTAAATCCCCAAAAGTGGCTATCCTCCTGCTTCTGTGTAAGAACAAGTGTGTCCTTTCTGGATTGCAATCAATAGCAGGTTACCTGTTTATGCACCTTACTATGTCTTGTATAGTAGTGTGAGCCACTGGAGGGTGACATGTGAACAAACAGATGTGCTTGATCAGATCTTTTCAAGAAACACACCTTACAGGAGAGAGAAAAATAATTAGTGTGTGTTATAGGTTACCGATTTACAGTTTACATCATAAATCAATGTCTGATTATTTTAATGCAAAATGTTTTTTAGCTTCATTTTATTGCACTAATGGTTTCAATGACACACTATAATTTGCTTAGATGAAGAGGTGATTGGACAGCTCTTACAGAAATTTTTAATTACTGTCATTAGTGGCTGCAATCTTATTCTTTTCTATAGAGCTAAGATACGTGTTATTGCATTGTGCTATGGGTTACTCTGTGACCATGAGAATCCAAACTCTCCCTATCCTCTAAATGCTTGCATCTATAAACATGTGTCACTGTGCAAGTGTCCTCACAATAAATACTAGCATCACACAAACCAGTGTACTTAACTTAATACATTAACTAATAATACATTAACTGATGTATCTGCCTGCTATTTTAGGCAGGTGTGGTGGTGCATCCCCACCCTTGGGCCATACTATGATTTCAGAAATAGTCATTAAGCCTTGGCCTTGACAAACCACCTGGGCTAACTCCTCTTGAAGTTATCAGCAACACTGCCTGCTCTCAGGAAGCATAAGCTCCTAGTGAGGGTGTTTTTAACAAACAGCCTTGAATACTGATTATTCTTGCCTGAATAACAACCCAAGTGGAACAACACTTTTGTTACCACACTTTTAAAGAAAATTATAGACCCAAATCGTGGCCAGAATGGAAAATTACTATGACTAAAGCCAACTCTTTTGTGCCCCTGTAAATAGCAGTGCTTGGTGAGACCCTTTGAGCCCTCCTGGACCACAGCAAGCTGTGACCAGCACCTCCTGAGTGGGGGCTCTCAGAGCCAGCCAACTCCCACATTTGCCATACTTGGGGGACCACCACTGACCACCACCAATGGAGCCTGGGCTACCCCCACTCCTCAGGACTCAACCCTTTGCCTGCTGAGAAGATGCAAAGGCATCTGATGTGAGTACTTTGCTGAATTCAAAGGGAATTTTTCAAATGTGTATACCTTGTATGTAGTCCTTTGGGTCTGAGTGTGTGTGAATATGCTATAGCAATTGTACTATGAATGCTGCTCTCCTAGATTCTTAAGTACTTTACATTTGTAAGTTAGGCCTATAACTGAGTTACTATTGTGCTATAGTAAATTCTGTAAGAATCTTTTGTTAAATTGTTTACATTAAGGCTTCGCTTAAGTGCTCTTAAGTTTAAGTGTCATTAAAACTTTTAGGCCTAAACCATTTTTCAAGTGTGGGGCTAAGTTTGGCAAGGAAGTACATTCTGAACCTTGTGATTCAATGGGAGGATCTCCCTTATTCTTTTTTATCCTTGCTCTTTCTCAGCCTTACCCTTTTTCTGTGTAGATAATTTTTGCTTCATTTTAGTTTTAGATTGATTTTAGTCTTCAGTATAATTTTTCTCTATATGCTTTAACCATCTAGCAAGTAGTAGAGTGAATCTTGCCAATGAACTTTGTCGTGCTTTTGGTTTTATATTAAACATACTTTTGCCAATACCTTTGCCAGGGATTCTTTAAGTGTCCCAAAACACTCATTCATGAGAGCAGGTAAAAATGTATTGCTTCAATTTAAAAAATAAAAAATAAAAAAAAAGGGAAGGGAGCATAAAGAGTATTAAGTGTAGTTAAGATAGGAAGTGTGTAGGAGAATCTGGGACGGGGCAGCGGGAGTCTTGCCTCCAGAGAGAAAAGCTGTGTTACAATGCCAGCAGCTGAAATCCTTGGGGAGACACTTGGGAGGACAGCACTTGCCCTTTGTCCCAGCAGACCAAAGGTGACATCTATTGTTTCTGACAATGGAGCTATTGTTGCAGGTCCATGTTCTTGCTGCTGCTTGAAGCTCCTAACACGTAAACAACTTTGACTCCCTCAGATAAGTACAGAAAGCATTGCACACTCAATCTACTGCATGTCCCCCCATAATTTCAGCCTATTCCCTTAGCAGGTCTTTCAAAGGCTGCTACCCTGCAGTCACAGCTCATTTCAAGGACACATGAGACTTAACAGACTACTTCTTGAAAACACCAGATCCAGATGATCTTAGCTGACATGTGAGCCCTGAGGGATGCTGGTAGCACTGGACAGACTATGCAGAGCTCTGACTGGGGACTGAACAGGCAGGGATGTTTTTCCTCCACTCACATTAGCCTAATTTAAGTGTGGCTAAAAATGCAATGTTCACCTGAGTTCAGCTTTGCATGTCTTCAGCTACTGTTAATGGCTAGATGTAGGACAGTGGTGCTGCCTGTCTTGACAAACACAGAAGAACTTTTTTCATCATGGTAAATCCAGTTGCTAAGTTTGTTTTGCCCATCCACTGAGGGCACCTGGGCCCTGCAGGGCAGAGCAGGGGCATGTGGGCCATGAAGATGAAGACAAGGGAAATCACAGTGTCACAGGTCACAACAACCATCTGAGTTACAGACCTTCATTTTCTGGTACCCTTGCTGTGTGCTGTAGGAAGGATAGCCTCTGCTCTTCACATACATCCCATTTCTCTTTTCCCTTTTCTGCACTCTTCTCCCCAGTCATCTGTAAAATATGTGAGCTGAAATACACAATTTTTAATGAAACAATTACTTTTCTCATATTAAAAAAACCCCTGAAAATACAGTTCATGAAATGTGCTCTGGCCTATTAATGTGAAAGCCATTTGACTACATATATAGCTTGAAGATTTGAAGAATGCTGTTTGTATTAAGCATTAAATGGACAAGTAACTGCAGCCTGAAGTTTTGCTTTAGCTAGTGCCATCACTACTCCATAACATTTCATATTGATGCTCTTGAAAGCTGTAAAGGTTGGCTGCTTCTCTAGTAAAATTCTGGTAACTGTGATTCAAGATGTTAAGGGCTTTTACTGTTCATAAACTGAATCTCTTCTTCCATATAAGTAAATTAGTATTAGATTTCTTTTTGTGAAAGAAGTAACACTACATCAAAAGTCAAAAAACATCCCCTCCTCTTCCCAACTGAGCTGTTCCAAACTGTTTGGAAGCCATGTGGGTGGCAATCCTCCACTAATGTGGATTTAGAGGAATAGAGTGTGGTCTGGTCTCTGGAGAACTGGTTTAGTTCATCTGCTTTTGTGTGTGCTGAGAAGCCAGCAGTGCAGGTAAGTGTGTAATTATGGGCTTATTTAAAATGGAGATTCTTTTACATGACAGATTGCAGCATGAGCAGGAAGAATAATGCCCACAGAAAATAGAACACCTCTGTGAGGGCTCGTGTACCCTATTGTGCTGTAGCCTATTTACAGGCTTTGGCTCAGAGATGATTCCTGGTTTGCCTTACACGGACACAGGTTTGTATGTGCATGGGCCTCCTCTGCCTGCTGCCAGGGAGGCACCTGGAAATGCTGAGCAGCAAGAGCTGCACTGGAATGAGCCCTTCTCAAATCACAGGATAAACGGAGATCAGAGCAAACACCAGGGCCACAAATCCCAGACAGCTTCTCCAGGGCTTCTCCCGTTACTATTGCTGCCAAATACCACGTAGCAGTTATTTTGCTTTGTTTAACGGTTGTGCTTGATTTAATGTGCTATAATACATGTTACCAAAAATGGTTTAAAATGACTGATCTATTTTCTTCTGGCCTGTCTTCAACTAGTATTGTGATTGCAAAGGGCAAGGCAGCCAACTTCTTGGTAAAATTCTGTTGAACTGCTGTTAGCCGAGGAGCAGAGGCGTCACCCACAGTCCCACTCTGACGCTGATCTGTGGGGTCCTGGTGAGTGACCCCCATTCCCCGAGGGACTCGGGGCAGCCTGGGCGCTGCGGGGCAGCTGCTCTGACACCGGGCACTTGTACTGCGCTGCTTGGCAGGCGGTGCTGGGTGCGGGCACTGCTGGGGCAGCCAGGACACAGAGCCTTGGCTTCATTTCGCGGAGAAGCCCCACTGCCCCTGAAAACTGGCAGGTTTGCGGAGTTTATCTCAGAGCGAAGCCAACCTAGGTTTGGCATATAAAATCAATTAAAACAAAAAAAAACGAGAGCTGGAAATCACGGTGGCTGCCCTAGCCGGCCCCGGCTAGGCACAAGTGGGCGCGTCCCCGCCCCCCCTTCTGCACCCGAGTTCCGCCCGGCAGCTTTTCGCGCCACAGGGCCAGGTCCTTGCAGCTCCACAAAGTCAACACCGCGAGTAGAAAAAAAAGAGGGGACCGCCGCACCAGCCCCTTCGGGGACATCCCGAGAGACCTGCTGAGCTGCTCAGCAGAGGCGGGCGGACGGGCGCAGGGCGAGCACGCCGGGTGCCCGAGCCGCGGGGGTTCGCGCTGCATCTGCCAGGACGCGGGCGGAACGCGGGAAAGGCGCCGCGGCCCCGCCCCCGCGGGACAGTCGCTTTGGCGCGAACCTTCAGTTGCCAGCGCTCTCCCGCCGCCGCCAGCATGGCCCCTCCGCGCCCGCAGGTGAGCGCTGCCCGCGGCCGCCGCTGCCCGCCGGGCTCCGCAGGGATGCGGGTCGCTGCTGCTGCGGAGAGGGGGGAGGCTGTGGCGCTTGCCGCCGGTCCCGTGGCCTCCCGGGGTCTTGCGAACCTGGGCAAGCCGGACTAGCCGCGCTGCGGAAGGCTGATGGGGTCGGGTGGGGGGCTCTTTAGTTTGTGCGCTCCAGGGAGAGCGGCGTGGAGGCAGCCCCACCACTCAGGCCGGCAGCCTCGGGTCTCCTGCCCCGCCGCGGCGCTCGGGCGGCCCGTGCGTGGCGGTGCCCTGGCCCGCCTAACTGGGGTTGGGGACTCGGCTTGGAGCCGCGCTCGGCGGGGAGCTGGTGGCCCGGAGCCATGCGGCCATCGCCTCGCCGAGAGCGTGGGGCCGGTCGTGGGGCGGTGATGGGGGGGCGGGCGGCCCGGCCGCGTGTGCGGGCGGCCCCCATTTTAGCGGGAGGCGGGGAGAGGCGCTGCCGCGTGTGCGAGCCCGTGGCCGCCCCGGGTCTGTCACCTGGGCTGGGCTGCTCCGCGCTGAGGCCCCGGTGCGGGCCGTCCCTCCGCGGCGCGCTGCCCCCGCCTGCGCGCACCCTCAGCCGCGGCGGGCGGCACCACACACCGCTCCTGTTGTGTCCGGGGCGGGCCTGGCCGCGGGTCGGTGCTCGGCGGAACTGTGAAGCGAAGAGCCGCGAGCAAGGCGGTGCTGGGGAGAGGGCGGAGGGCTCAGGGGTGGCCCGGGCAGCTGGTGCTGTCTGTCCAGCGCTTGGCCCGGCCGGAGGGCCCCTGAAGCGCCAGCGCTCATGGCCGGGGCAGCTCCTCAGTGTGGGTGCTGCCCCCGGCCTCGGTGCCAGCCTCGGGCGATAAAATGGGTCACTGAAACAGAAACATTTCCTGGGAAAGGAAAACATGAAGATCATAAAAAAAGTCTTCTAAATCGATGGCAAAATGAACAAAACAGCAAGCTGCTTTGTCTAGAACAGTTGTTTCAAATCTGTGGGTGGGATTCTTTGACCTTTCCCTAAGAGCTGCAGAGTACTTAGTATTTTCCTCAAACTGCAAGTAATAAGTGAATCACATTAGATTTCTAGGTGCTTTTTGTGTATTTGCATTTTTCTCCATCTCTGGTGATGATGACTGGGGAATGATGTGATTTATGTGCTTATTTCCACTTATCTATTTGCATAAAATAAGTATTCTTAAATACTGAATAAAACTCTTCTATAACAATGATCAGAACTGTATCAAAGTAAAACCAATTGTCATTCCTAACTCTGAGATTTATTTCAAAGCTGATGTTTGTTTTCTGACTTGCATTCAAGTTTGCTAAACATCCTAAAATGTTCAAACTTCCAAAGCTTCTATAAAAAGATATTCTTAAAAGTTACTGTGCTGCAGTAGGTCTCTTCTTAATGGTGTTGCTGTTGTCTTTTTGTAGCGCCGAGTTTCAGGAAGGAGAAACTTCACAGCCTTTCGAAATACAAAACTTATTCCCATGGAAACATCCTCATCCTCTGATGACAGTTGTGACAGTTTTGGTTCTGATAATTTTGCAAATACAGTAAGTACATAACAAGAGCAAATAAGATCGTATGTGCAGTACTCATAGAGATTGCAAAAATGTAAAGCTAATAATGTAATTGCTCTGCTTTTGTTTTTCTATAGTAGTTATAAACTTGTGCTATATGCTCTAATTTAATTTCACTCTTTACTTGTGCTTCTACATGGTAATTGTTGGAAACAGATTGGCTATCAATTCTAACCTTTGATATGGCACCTAACCTAATATGCCTGATAATTTGCAGCTGTGGTTCTGAAACCCCTTGTGAAATGCCTTTTTTTTCTTTATTAAAAATCTACTTGCTTGTACTGCACTTAAAAATGTTGATAATTTTCTGTACAACTTAAATTAAAGGATATTTTATTTTTTGTAGAAATGCAAATTTAGGTCGGATATTAAAGAAGAATTGGCAAAAATTTTTCATGAAGCCTCTGATGATGAATCTTTCTGTGGCTTTTCAGAAAACGAGGTTCAAGATGCATTGGTAAGACAGTTGATTTTAGTTTGCTATTTTATATTTAAATTCCTAGGTATTCTTAGTATGAAAGTGATATCAGCTTTAGTTTGGAAGTTCAATGTTTCAGAAGGAAGCATCATTTAATTTAGTAAATAGTCCAAGTAGCCAAAGTTTAATTTTCTTATTGTCTGCATGAAAAGCACTCAAGATACTGAGCTTTTAAAGTCCGCCATATGTATTTTTTGAAATATACCTCTTAAAACTGTCCTTGCTGGATATTACTCTGTTGGAGCCTAACGTTTCTGGTTTCCTCAGTATGAAATGTTAGGCTAACCCATGGACTCCAGCAAACCTCAGAGGAATTTCCTGTGTGTCTTGACATGCAGTCAGGCCTCCACTCTGGCAGTGTAACAGGGAATGCTGTGCATCTTTCAGCATTAGAGAAATAGTGATAGGTGGTGAGATCTGCCTTCCTGCTTTTCCTTGACATCAGTGCAAGATCAGTTTTATTGCTTAAAAGAATCAAGAGTTGATATTCAGAAGAGAAACTGAAATACCACATTTGGCAAAACCAGGTTTGTCATAACTTCAGCATGTGCTGAGGAATGACTAGAAGAGAAAAGTGTCTAATTGGAAGAAATCACATCTGAGTTAAAACACAGTAGTAATGAGAATAAGTAGGAGACAAAGCTGGAATAGATAAGTAGAAAAAAAGAGTCAATAACTACACATAATGTGCAACCAGAATCACATACCTGCTTAATAAAATCCCTGTATAAATAAAAATGGCCATTTGATGTCCACTGTTACTGCTGATAAAAGAAAAATCAAAGCCTGTTGCATAATGAGCTTTTTAACTAAATAATTTATGTCCTCACTGAACTGTTGGTTCTTGGGAAATTTGTAAGCAAGATATCAGAATTCAAAGATGAGAAAATACTGGGATTTTATTCATAATTATTTCATTGGTTGGCTCTAGAAGGAAGCTTCCGTTTTTTATCATTGATACTGTGAGATGGCTGTACTTGACAGCTTACAAAATTGGGTTTGACCTTGTGCAGAGAACTGCATAGTGGCTTTGTTTTACAGCCAAATGCTATATGTAACAGAATTGAGCCCTTTAAAGGTAGTTCTCTTTCTCATACCATACACATGAACTATTTTTGCTATTAGACCTGCAAGTAACAGCTAAGACTGCTGAAACTGGACCTACACTCCCTTTTCTGGTGTGTTTGGCACAACCATATGGGTCTCCCTGAGGGGTTTTTATCCCTGTATCCCCTATCCTTTCCTCCCACTCCAAAATGTTCCAGGACACTAGGACTGGATGTCTGGATTTCAGGTGGCCTCTTAAACTACTCCTAGACAGAATGTTGTCAACTGTATTTAACTGCAGAATAACTCCCCTGGATTTACCTGCCTCCATTTTGGTTTGTTAACAGAAATTGGAATCAGATTCAGATGAGAATGATACAAGTGCTGAAAGTGAGATAGATCAGAGAGGGCAGAAATGCCCTGTTCCTCTGAAAGTAGCCATGAAATTTCCACCTCGAAGATCAGAGAGGAGGAAGGGTGGCATGGAACCTGTTCCTGAGACACCGATGCCTGCTCCAGATTCAGACTCTGACACTGAAGAAAATGGTGCTATGTTTTTAGAAAAAAGAGCTTTAAACATAAAGGAAAACAAAGCAATGGCAAGTACTCTGTCTTCCTGTGGACTGTCCCTTTTTTCCCCCCTCCCTTTCGACTCTTGGGGGACCTCTCTTTAAATTCACTGTAATGGGAATTATGTGAATGCATTAAGACAAATTTGCATTCCTAAAATATAAATCTGATACTTTATATTTACTGACATATGAAAATCCATAGGCTGCAAGCTTAATGACATAATAAGTTTGAGCATTTCCAAATTACTTACAGTCACTAAAACATAAATAAGACATAAATGTAAAGAGTTGAAGAATGACTGCATTTTCTATAAGTAATTGTACTTTTAGCCAATTGCCCTAGTAGTCTGTAATAGCACATAAATACCCTTTTAAGGCTCTGCTTCATTTTTCTCTCTCTTGTTAGCTTGCAAAACTAATGGCTGAGTTGCAAAATGTTTCTGGTATCTTTGGTGGGAGAAAATCGTTGCCAGCTGTCAGTCATGTGAGTAAAAAGTTACTGTATTTGCATTCAGATTTCTAAGAGTCAAATTCTGACATTACGAAGCAGGATTCTCAGTGTAAAAACTTAATAAACTGTGCAAATCAAAGTGCAGTTAAAATTTTATTGCTTCCTAAAATGGGTATCCTCATTGTGTAATTCTCTATTGATTTGCATGGTATAAAGCAGAACACATTAATTTATAAAGGTTAGGTGTCTCCACAGGCCAATAAAACCAAACAAGGTGCTATGTAAATATGTGTTTATACAAAGGCTGGAGATAAGGGATGGCAGCTCAGACCTGAATGTTCTGTGAGTTTGGAGCCTTGAAAAACACCTGGCATCTAGCCTAACTTTTAAGAAGATTGGGTTGTGAATCAGTAGTGTAATGAATTTCACTGCTGATGTATTTGTAATTCGGGTGAAGATTAGAACAAGGCTGAAAATTGCAGCTCCTCATAGACACGGATTCTGCTGCTTTTGAGTATTTCTCTGTGACTAGCAGAATGTCTAAGATTAACTTGCTTAGGATCTCCTTACTTTTTGTTTTCTGACTGGGATAGGGATAGACATATCTTTGGAAAAGATGAGGGCAAGGCATCTTTAGGGGAGGAATTCAGTAGGGTGAGGAGGTATCTATGTTTTCACCTGTTTCATTAGGGGCTTTTAAACATTAGCAGGCACCAAAGCGACTTCCAAGGCGTTCATTGCCCAAATGTGCCTTGAGGAGGAACCCAGACCGGAGTTCTCGGCCTCACACGAGGTCCAGGTCCTTGATTGAGGGTCCTCCTACTCCTCTACCAGAAGAGGAAGATGATGACCGGTACATCTTGGTGAGGAGAAGAAAGATGTCTGATGAGTACCTGGAGGTATGATGATGATAATCTGGTTCTCCTTTTGTGGGTTGTTAGAGTGGTTTTGTACAAAGGTTTCGCTTCAAGAAAATAGCAATTCATAGAGAGTTGATGAGGTTTATCAGTATGCCATGGCCTTGGAAAAATTTAAAAAAAAAAAAAAAAAAGGCATTTTGTATGTGCTCTCGATTTCCCCTTCCTTGTATTTGAAAAACCACTTCATCTTGCACTCCAGCAGGAGTGAAGTGAGATCAGTAGCATTACTGCACCCTGAAGGGGACAGGTCGAGTAAAGGTGCTAAAGCTGCATCCATATTATATGTCCGTACAAAATTCTGTTATATCTTGCTTAAGTGTACTATGGGTGTTTCAGCATTGCTGTAAAGATGCTCACCTTTGTAGAGTTTTTGCTGAAACTAATACTAAAGGTATTGTATCTGCTATTCAGCATGAAGCCCATACTCCCAGGAGGGGTCACCGTGGTGCCATGGCTTTTCCACACGTAGTGCGCCCAGTTGAGGACATAACAGCAGAAGAGCTGGATAATATTTGTGGATCTGCAAGAGAAAAAGTATATAACAGGGCCATGGTAAGTATATTCCAGCTTTATGAAATATTCCAGCTTTGTGAAGTCTTTTTTTTTTTTTGTTATTCTGTGTGTTTAGTATCAAATAGAGCACACTCCCTCTCACTGAGAGGGAGGATGTGATTTCTAGGAGAAATATGTCTGAGATCTTGAAGTGTCCCTTTTTATTTTTGCCTGAATTTGTTGAATGGCCTTTACCAAGCCAATTAGCTTGCTTTCACTCTGGAACAACTCTAATACCTAAGTGATACCAGCCAGGGGATGTGATTACGAGACTGAAGATGCAGTGTTGAAACAGTCTTGATTCAAACTTGCAAAGTGGCTTTCTGTTTCAGGATAAGCACTGCTAGCTACCGAAGAGATGTTGTTCCAGGCTTTTTTTCCCCTAACTAAAATGCCATCTTAAATGTCTTGTTTGTTTTTCCTGTGTTCTAGGGATCCACGTGCCATCAGTGTCGCCAGAAAACCATAGACACCAAGACGAATTGTCGTAACCCCGATTGCGTGGGAGTGCGGGGCCAGTTCTGTGGGCCGTGCCTCCGCAACCGCTACGGGGAGGACGTGAGAGCAGCCCTGCTGGACCCGGTAGGACAGAGCTCAGTGGTGCTTTGTTGTGCTTGACTTGCACAGCCAGGGGCATTGGGCACTGGCAGCAGGGGTTTTAACAGAACTGCTTACAGTGCTGTAGTACATCATGCACTCCTGGCTTGATTCACCCTGAATCACAGAACTGTGTTGTGTAGAACTTATTGTATTTATTACTTCTGTAGTTTTATTTGCAGGAGTAAAATATGAGAACAGAGCAGCAGCCAAAATATTGTTGTGTTTGAGCATGAGAATGGCGTTCTCTTTTGCCTTGCAAAAATAATGCTTAATGCCTTAAGTGCTGCTGCTGTGGGCTGTGATACAGGAGTTAAAACAGAGTGGAATGCTTCCTGTGGTTATGTGCAAGGTGGGCAGTGGCGACTGAGGAATTTGTACTCTTGAACTAGTGTAGACAGCTTTATGCAGTGCTGATGTTCACTGCAGAACTCAGGGTGTAGAAGGGCACTCTTCTGAGTTGTGGGTATGAGTTACAGCTGGCAGAGCATCTCAGCTAAAAGGGCTTCTTGTTTTGTCTCTTTTGTGTAGACATGGAGGTGCCCCCCATGTCGTGGAATCTGCAACTGTAGCTTCTGCAGACAGCGAGAGGGCCGATGTGCCACGGGTGTCCTGGTCTATCTGGCCAAATACCACGGCTTTGACAATGTCCATGCCTACTTAAAAAGGTGAGCATGCCACACTGTGATGTTGCTTTAAGTGGGAGGGCAAAGATGTCCCCATCCTAGTTTGTCAAGTAAATCTCAAGATTACCCTGTGTTGCCTCCAGAATCTGAGATTTTGCCCCATGATTGATTTTTCTCATACACTGATTCTTACCCAAAACAAGTGATATATCCACTCTGGCTTTTAGCTCTCAACCTCAGTGTGCATTGTCAGGGCTTCTGCTAATTGGTCTAAAGAGTTTTCAGTATTTTGCTACAAGCTGACTCATGTTTTTGTCTTTCAGTCTGAAACAAGAACTTGGAATGGAAGACTGAAGCTGTGACTGCCTTTAAATTACATACTCGGCCACCAACATAATATTATTGCTTGCAATGAATTGTTTAATCGGATGAGAATACAAAGTGCCTTCCCTGCTTCCCTTTCCTTTTGGGCAAAAAAAAGATAAAACCCTTTCATTTATTGCAGTATAAATCATAATTGGGAAAGCTGTTTAATGCTGGTCTTCACCCACAGGCCATTGTTTTCTCTTTAGACAACTTTGCAAATCAGTCCTTGTTGTCATGATAGTAATTTCTTCTTTTCTTCCTGAAAGAGAGATGGGGCTTTAAGCCATTAGTTTCACTCATGCAGCAATATATGCTGCAGGTTTACTTATGGTCCAAAATTGGTTACAAAGAGATAGAGATGTTTGGAAAACTTGGGGCAGTTTTCTCCACAGAATCAAGCAGCCAACTTCTGCAATACAGGCACTTCATGATCAAATGGAATTGTAGAATTCTCTGAAACAGCAGCATGTTCTTAAGTTCAAAAAGGAAACCCTCTAAGTCACAGCTGAGCAGTCTCCAAGCACTAATATTTGGTTTTGTAGAGTACTAAAAGTTCACACTGACCATTTCAAGGGAGATTCTCTGAATTAAAAAATGCAGTAGATGCTGTTTGACATGGCACTTTGTGTTTTTGCTCAATGAGAGAAGGCCACTGCTGAAAGCTTCCACAGCACTAGCATTGCCTACTGGTGACAGTGAGGTGAATGTACTGGTTTGCACTGTATCGTGACCACTGTCTGAAACAGAATGTTCTATGTGTTAAATTACTGTTCTGGTGGACTCTCTTTTCCCTGTTCCTGCTGCAGCTGCTGCACTGCTTTGCAGAGTCAGCAGTGGTCCTGGGGAAGAGGGATACCTCCAGGCCAGGGCTTGGTCAAGTTGCGGGGTGGCAGTTCATGTGGCTGTTTGCCATCTTTAGTGGATGAAAGGTGGTAACTTCTTTAGTTTGGTTATCAGGAAAACAGGCAAGGAATGTTTCTGTATGTGGCTCTCTGTGATTGTGGAAGGTTCTTTCACATTACATTTGTGAAATGTAAGTACAGCAGAAATGGAGCTGAAGAATTCTGATACACTGAGCCACATGGGGATCTCCTGTACTCAGTGTTGTAGAAAGAAGGTGCCATGTAAATTGCATCTCTAGAACCATAAAGGGTGTAAATGTGCTTAGTTATGGAAACTACTGTGTAAGCTTTGTATAAGGTTTAGAATGTAATTCTATAAATAATGTACAGTTGAATAGTAGAAGAATCAACATGGGTTTACACTTCTGTGCTTGTGCAGTATTTGCACTGTGTGTATACAAAATGACCCACAGCTCATACCTTTCTGGGAATTGCATCAGTGTGTGGGGAAGAAGAGAGGAATTTAGGAACAACAGGTATTTACGTCTCAGACTTGCAGTTCTGTTTCATAAATCATCTCTCCTATTGAAAATCTCCTGTCCTCTCTTCATCTGTTTTTATAGTGCGAATAGCTGTGCAATCTGAGGGGTAGAGAGTGCTCTTCCCTCTAGGTACGTTTTGTGAAGTAGGAACTCATTTTAGAAATGCATGTTCTGGCAGATAAAAACGGTTGGGTTTTTTTTTTTCTTCTTAATTGCTTGGCTTGCCTTCTGATTGCTAGAGTGTGAAAGTACTGTGCTAAAAGCAGACCCTTATGTTGTATTACAGAGACTGCTGTATTTAGATTTACTCAGATCTACACTGTTCTGTACAAATTGTTTTATTTTGAAAATAAAAATTTTCAATTTTAGAATATTTTTGCCTCTGAACTGGTTTTGAAAAGCCTGTTAGAGCTGTACTTCCACTTTACCACTTTCAGGTGAGCTTAAGCTGCGAAGTAAAGGACTTGGTTGTTCCCATCATACCTGGGGGAGCAGTGGGACTTGGACATCTTATTATCTCTGGCCCTGTGTTCCTGAATGAGGCTTGCTCTGATATTCATGCTGCTTGGATTGAATTGTTCAGCACCTGGTGACTCAGTGGTGATGGTCAAAATACAGAGTGCTTAGTTCAGGCTCGATACAGGCTCTAGGCAGCTGTGCTGTGTGCTTCACCCTTCTGCCTTTTCTCTACTGTTTTTCAAACCAGGTGCCTATGTCCTGAACTGACAAAGATGAGGGTAAATTTTTGGACACGAGTTGGAATAATGTCTGCCATTTAAATTTATTTATTAATTTATTCTTTTACAAACAAGCTCTTAAGTAGCCTCTCAGGAGCTCTTTGCTGGAGCAGAGAATTACCTGAGGGGCCTTGATTGCATGCTGATAGTGAAGACACTTGTGCTGCTTTTGTGCCCTGGGTCTAGACAGGAGTTTGTGAGGCTGTGGCAGAAGGTTACACAAGGCTGTAACCTTCTCTAGAGAGAGGAAATGGGAAAGAAGTGATCCAGCAGTGACTGAGCTGTCCCAGATATACTCTTTACTGGTAAAATCCTCACCTCGTTTCTCTCACCTAAAAGCTGTGTTTAGGTGTGCCTTTCATCACACTGCTGGTGATGTGAGAATAAATTCATATTTATGAATCATGTAGGATGCTAGTTTGTTTTATGTGATGATTTTGAGGTGTCTAAATACACCACTTTCCCCAAGCTGCACCGCTTTCCACAGCTACTTAAGTGCTATTGATGTGGACTTGAAAAATAGTTAACAAGTTCATGATTTATAAGTGCAGTGAATGAGCAGCAATTTAGGAAACTTGAGAGGAAAAGGTCCAGTCTTTAAAAGCTTTAAAAACCAGAGATGCATGGAAAATAACTGTGTAAGGAAGAACAAAAGAATGAAGCTCATGTGTGAGGTAGAATGGCTACTGATTTATAATTGAAAAAGGCTGCATGACATTTTGACATTTCCTCACTACTCAGCTTCAGAGCCAGGTGATCTCATGCATAGGTTTGAAAAAACTTTTTGTTTTCTAACCTGATATAATAATATATAGAATATACTGATTAAATCAGCCATAACTTCCTTGTTATGAGCAGATATCTTAGGCTGGTATATACTAAATATATATGTTTACCTCTTCCTCATTCCACTTGGTTTTTAATTAAGCCAGACATGGAAGCATTAGGTCTCTGAATTCAGAGCTTGAGAAAAAATGTTTGTCTTCCTTAACAATTAAACCTTTTTTCATCATGTGTAAGTTAAAAAACCAGCATGGCAGTGTTACTTCACAGGCTGAAATATGCAGTAAACATTGCAGAGCAGCACACTGGGGTGCTTAACCAGTTCTATTAGTGCAGGGAACTGCAATGGCATTTTAACTTTGGAAACTACTCCTCTTCCTTCCTAGCCCCATGTGCTGATATATCTTTGCCAGCAATCTAAAAATGTATTTTGAAGAGAAAAGCACAGAGATGGAAACGTATCTAAACATCATCATTTACTTAGGTAGGGAAATAAAATGAAAAAAGGCAAAATGCTGGTGTCTAGTTCAAGAATGACTTGAAGTGTTTCATGGTGAGGGGACTCAGCTGACAGTGAAACCATTTGTATACATTGCATCTGAAACTTTTGGCAAGAGAGTCACCCACTGACCTCTGCTGGCATAATCCAGTTTGTTCTCTTAAGCCTCTGTGAGTGCAGCTTTTGCATGGCTAATGGCGTGAGCTAGTGGGGAAATTTTGGAAACACTGCCTAGTGTACTTTCATGGTCTTGGCCTCTAAGGCAAGTGAGTGAAAAGATAAAACTGTCAAATAGAGGCTGGCCAGTCTATGGGGTCCTGAACACCAGCACCCAGGTAATGCTGGGCTTTGTAGATACACGTGAGTGCATGGGCTCCAAGGGCCCAAGAGAGAGGACAGCACCACACTTGCATCACTGGGTCTCCTTAAAGGGTGTCAAAAATCCCACAAGCCCTTTGGACCTTGGAAACAGTAAGGGAATTGTATGTTTGAACTCAAAAATGTAATGATCAGTGCTAGAGGTAGGAGTCCTGAAAACAGAAGGTGAGAGGGGAACTGGGAATCCTATTGTGACTGATACTCACAAGGAGCTGTGGATATTGAATCTGTATGAAAATATGTCTAGAGCATAGAGATGCAGTGTTATTAAACCAAGTCATGTTGCTGTTTGGTGCAGGCTTTCTTCCAGCTAGAATTGATCAAGCTCTTGTTTTAAGGATGGCAGACAATTCTGTTCTGTGAAAAAAATAAATCAGAAGTTATAGTATGTTTGGGATGGGGCAAGAAGGCATTGCATGTTTCTGTTAGTAGTACTTTGGTAGTTTTTGTACAGATCACTTGGGCTAGAAAAAATAATCAGTTGAAGTGTATCTCCAGCTGTGTTGAAACCTACTGATAGTCTTTCCCTTGGAATATGTCTACAGGCAAAACTTAGATCTACTCCTGAACACAGATACAAAATGTTACTGAAATTATAGATCTGTGTTTGGACTCAAGCTAGCTTTATATCCTTTCCTGTCTCTTAATGTAACTGCAGGCATGGAGAATGAAATTATGTGCTAGGCTGTGTCTAGAGGTGTAACAGAAGCCTATGGCAACCATCCTCATTTTCTTATAATCACATACACAATGACAAAGCAACCCTACCAGCTCTCCTTTTGGCCTTCCCTTACCTCTTTTTAGCTTGAATATCCATGTAAAAATGGTATGTTTGTGAATTGCTACATAAGCTTCACAACTGACTCACACTAGGACTGCAGGTGAGAGCTCTCCCACAAACAAAATTGCTGTTGTTCATGTTTTCAGAGAATTAGCAGTTATGTCTCCTCTGGATATCCAAACAAACTCCTGTTTGAAAATAAAACTACTGGAAAGACTTTACTGAATATTTAAACACTTCAGACTTGAGAGAAATTTAGATGGTTTCTACTTTATTACATAGCAGAAGTAAAATAAGTTCAGCATCCACCATTTTGCTTAATACCTTGGAAGTTCACTATTTTTAGATGTGCTCTAAAGTTCCAGATAGAGAGGCTTAGCAATGTTCCTACTCAAATGTGAATGAACACAGGCACTCTTACCTTACATGATTCTCTTCTTATATAGCTTATTAGCAGAATTTAGCAGTAGGAAAGATTCTATTTCTTAGTGCTTTTGTGCTGTGTATTTTTTGTTGTTGTTGGGTGTGTTGGGGGGTTGATTTCAGTTTCGGGTATTTCTTTTTGAGGCTAGTTGTAATGTGAATACAAGTGATAACAGTGAATCATCAGGAAAAAAAAAACCTTTGGAAATAAGCCAGAGTCAAATTCTTTTCTCGTGCTCTGTTCAATCTGCTTCCTCTTTAAAAGAAAACTTTCACATTAGCAGAAAAATAAATGCTTAGCCAGAGTTCTTTTTGTGTCCCTTTCAGCAGGGAGAAGGGAATGAGTGTGCTGAGCTCAATGCCCATGCTGGCTTCCTCCTGCCGTGGAGAGTTAACACTCTAAAGCTTTTTCTTCCTCCTTTATTTCTCTTTCCATTTAATTCTTATGAAAAAGTTGCAATGTTACAATTTTAGTATTGGAAACCAAGCACAGAGTTTTGTTGTGAGGAACTGAAATGCTTTGATGTAATCCTAGTTTTTTTGCAGGAGAAGTAACTTCTAGTTTTTAAATGGTTGGTGTGGCTAGAAAACAGCATTGGTACTACAAAGCTCTGAAAAGCACCTCCAGTAAATAAAAATATACCTGTGTATCTGATATCTATGTGCCCATTACAGGATACAGATGCAGTTCTGTCAAAACCTGCTGGTATGATCTTAAGTCACTTTTCCTGTCGTTGCAAGACCAAAATCCCATTCACTACGATAGCTAAAGCCTGCTTTGGAAAAAAACAAACACTTGAATGTTCTTAATGTGAGTACAATTAATTTTCATCAAAACATGCAGACTTGAAGGAATAATGCTTTTCTTTTTTTTTTTCTGTGCACCTACTAAGCACAGGCTGGAGACCTACACCCTTTCTTCTTGCAATCAGAGTTAATTTTTTTCTTTGACATAGTCAGTAATAAGTATATTACACATTATTTCTTTTACATATTCACTAGTAAGTATATTTTACATTATAGCTGAAGCACAGGAGTTGAGAATATTGTAGTCTCTTAGGTACCATTGGGTTTATTCCCACCTATTTTTCCAGTTTCTAAAATCTCATGTCTAGCTTTTGAATTCTATTTTTCTTTCCAGTTCTGAAGAAAAGTTATGAATGAGATGAACGGTTTGGCTGATGTCAGGCTTAACTAACTTGCTAATTAAGCCTGACTACTAAAATGTAGCTTCTATTTTCCCCTGTACAGATACCACATTATACTTTTTATATATTTGGATCCACAAGGATGTTTTTCCTGCCATATTAATAGTTTCCTGGTACCTCGTGCAACAGCTAGCCTTGCTGGAGCTCCCCTGCACCTCCCAGTGAGCCACAGCTTGCTGTATAATATGCAAGAAGACACGAATTTTGTAAATTGCTTAGTTTCTACAAAACACTCAACTCCTCTGCACACTTCAAAAGACCTTGAGCTCTTTCTGCCTCAATTTCTGAGCAATATTTTCTTGATGTTAGCATGGCATCTAAACCATGTTGGCCTTTTCCCTCAGAGAACAGTTTCTGCAGCCAAAAGAGATCCTAGAGGTGGCAGACCAAGGTACTGTTGCTAGTGCTTTTACCTACGGTTGTACTGAGCTCTGCAATGCTGTGACTTGTGTGCTTTTGGGACAAAAAAAAAGGGGAGAGAATCTGTCTTGAAGTTGCTCTTTGGTGCAAAGATCATTCAGCAGCTGCTGCCACCTCCCACCACTGGTGAGATGAGGGAGGTCATGCTTTGTTTGACAGCCTATCTGGAAGCACAGGTGCTTTTCAGCCATTGTTGATGAGATTGAGGTTGCTTCACATCTGTCTCAACAGAAACCTGGGTATAAAGGAGCCTTATGAGAGCAAATGCGAAGTGTCCTGAACTAGAAACGTTATTAAGTGAAGCAGCAGCTAAGGTGGATCTAAGTCCTGGGGCCCTGTGTAGAGTTATTTATTGCCTGTGGTTTAGTTGGCAATATTTGTGTGTTGGTGAGAGCCAGAGGGGCTGTTCTGGTGACACAGTTACAGCTTGGTGACTGCGCTGTGCTCAGCCCCAGGAAATCTAGTGGAGGCCACGTCCCACTTTGGACACCCAGTGTGAGAGACTGAGTTGACAATCTCAAGACTTCCCAGGTTTCCTTAAACTGAACAATCAAGGGAGAAAATGTGTTTCAAAAATGTCCAATAAATAGGAAAAAATCCTTTCAGGTACATGAGTTGCCCCTAGTGACCCTAGGTTTACCCATACCCCTTTTAATTTTGCCCTAAATGAAAGTCTTGATAAAACCTGATAGCACAGACCAGTAGTGCTATTTATTGATATAGATAAATTTACTTTAAAATTATTTAAGTAGTGCTTTAGCTAGGGAATTAGGTCTATCTAATATGGTAGAGCGTAGGTGGAGGTGCATTTTTACATGACAAAAATGTAAAGGGTTTCATCCTGGTCCTAAGCTCCTCTGATGGATGTCCTAAGACATTGTCAATGCATATCTTTTGTTACAGTTCACTGCTTTGTTACAGTTTTGTGTGCTAAAGTCTGCAATTGCTGAAAAAAAATGAGTAAATTATGGTGGAAATTAATTTGCAGCCTCAGTTTGAACTATAGGTTCATGTTCAGCATATTGTATATTTCTTTATTTTTCTTAAACCTGTTAGAAGAATGTTCCATCTGAGCAGTTGCTCTGAAAGCAAATGAAACATAAGGCATCAATGTTTGTTCGTGTGCTAGTTCTCTGAGATAAAATACTTTATTGTATCCTGCTAATAAATCCTGATTTTTTTTGATATCACAGACTTACACATCAGAGACTCCAGACTAGAGCAGGCTTCTTTCTTGAGGGCTAGGAGAGACATTCGCATTGGAGCACTCCTTAACCTCCAGACAAACCCTTTATCTTCACTAATGTGCATGCTTTTACTTTTTGCAACAGATCTCCCAAATTCTGTTTTGCCATCTGCTCTGCAGCAATTGAGGCTTCAGAGGGCTGGCTATTTATTACCTAATAGCCATGGATAGAAATACAGGAAATTCTTTACAAAATAAAAATCAATACTCACTGACATACTGCATATTGAGGAAAATAATTGTTTATGGCACACAGCTTAAGCTGTTCTGGTAATCACGTTGAAAAATACAATATTTATTCATTAGATCAAATTTAATGAGGCCTCCTGGCAGTAATTATAAAAATTACTGTAGCAGTAAATTACTAATGAGTTGTGATGTGCTTCCTACCTGTGAGAAAGGACTGGGGGTTGAAAAAATTGATATCCAGACAACACTAGGGAGGGTGAGATCTTGAGGCTAGGAGTCAAGCTCACAGCAGCGCGGAAGTTGTTCACTGCACTGGAATGGTTAAACTGAAAAAAAGAGGGGGAAGAAAAAAAGCTGAGAGATTAATAATCGTGAGTTTCACTTGAAATTGTAGCTCTACGTTTGTTTCCAAACTGACACCTATAGGCAAGGGAACAATGTTATCAATGGGAGGAACAGACTTTTGTACATCGTCTTGCTACAAATGCAGCTGAAGTGACCTAATTTACTGTAGTAGATCTTAGGCTGGTCACAGCTTCTTGCTTTCCAGTTGTAATAAAGTTCCATGCAAAACACAGCAAAGAGGACAATGTTTTCTTAGTGCCCTTAAATCTTCAGCAGAGTCACCTAAGATGTGGAGCTAAGACAAAGGTTTAAATCCCCTACCAGCTTGCTTTCCTGCTGGGGAGTTTGACCCGGATTTCTTTCTTCTGAGACAAAGCTTTAAGGAATGCAGAGGCTTTTGGTAGCAAATGGTACGCAGTATAAATAACACCAGGGCATAAAGGTGTAAAAATGGTGCCACTTCTATCAAAGTCCAGGTTGCTGCTGAGTACAGGATGTTGCTGCAGTAGCAGAGACTGGCTAGAGAAAGGTTCTGCTGCATGCCAAAATTAACGCAAAAATCAATTAGCATGTAATTATGTTTCTATCTGTAGCTTGTAAAGGTGCCATTGATGTGGCAGGTGGTCTTTGGTACTGTAAAACCCAATTGAATTGGCTAGCTTTTAGCAAATTTTTTAGCAAAAATCTTTTGCTAAAAAAGACTGATTCTGGATTGAAACATCTACCCAAAATCAAATGGGAAAAGGCTGTGTGTTTTTCTCTCTCCTGGCACAGAACTGCTCTTAAAATACACTGTTGAGGCTTTGAAGGGAGTGGGGAAATCTAGCACGACTTATTTACTCCTTGTGCTGGTATGTTGTACTGAAAGAAGCCACTAGGCATGGATACTTCCACACACTCTTACACATTGTGAAGTCAAAAGGGGAGAGAAATGTGTCCACTCCCCCTGTAGTCATCTTCCAAAACCCTTGAAAAAGCAGAAATGCAGGTGCCTTGCACACAAAGATGCAGAGATGCTGACTTTTGTAGAGCTAGGGGTTTCTTAAGCTGAAAGAGCCCCTAAGAGTCAAGCATTACAGTACTGTGACCCTTTGTGGCTTTAGCTTCACACCTAAAAATGTATACACTGAAAATATATACAAAGCCTTGGGCAAGCTAGGAAATGAACAGCAACAGGTCAGCATACAGCAGGATTATTTTTGCAGTTCCCATACTTTCAAGAAAAAGGTGCATCTCGTTCCCCCCTCTAAAAAGCAGTGATTTGCAGTGGTTTGGCTAATTCACATTACCTGCATCTTGTTATTGAAATAAGGCAAGGAGACCCTTTGCCATGATGCAATTACAAGAAGACAACGCCTCTCAGCCACCCAGAAATTAGCCTTATTTAACTTCATTGCCACTAAACCCACAGACCTAATCTGTCTGTGCTGTTATGTCACACTGCAGTGAAAAACCATCTGGTTTTGGCTGTGAAGATGGTATCTCTGCTGCTCGAGTGCTGAGTTCTTTTCCTAGTGCTGCCACGCATTTCCTCAGTGACCTTAGGAAATTCAGTCTTCCCCTGTTTCTCTTTTTAAAGCACGGAAATCCTCTCCAGGCTTTCCCTTGCAGTCTGATCCTGTCTGGAAAAGAAAATAAAAGTGTGTTTTTTTTATTATTAGCTAAACTGAATTTGGCAATGGACAGATGTTCACTTTGCATACAGCTGTGCTGGCTGAAGATATATTTTTCTGTCTTTCTGGAGGCTAAATTAACACTGATAGGAAATTCTGTGGTCTTCAGATAGAAAACACTTTAGAAATGGGAATTATTGTGGGTTGGATTTTGAGACTTGCTGTCAGCCACAGCTGAAATCAGTGGAAGCTGTGGGCTGAAAAACCTGGAGCCCTGAACTACAATAGTTTACATGAATGTAGAAATAGTTAATGGCTGGCACAGGATTTTGGATCAATCTCCAGTAAAAGCTGTCAGGTAAATACAAAAGGTAGATGTGGTGGAATGCTCCTATTTGTTTTTTTGCCTTTGTTGTTTTTTCATGTTTCATTTTTTTTTAACTGCAGAATGCAGGTCTGAGGACTTACTGCCCAGAAGGCTACAAGCTTTCATCACAGGCTGTCTGACTATTGTCTAATGATGCAAAATAGGTTTTCAGTTAGTATTGTGAATTCTTAGGGCAAAATGAGAGCAATTTACCTGATGTTTTTTCTTCTACATCTATGATATGAATTTACTGTGGAGGGAGGGGGGGGACACTGTGGAACTAAATCAAAAAACTAAATAATAATGATGAAGCTTTTAAGAGTGACTGTCTCAATGTGACATAAGTAGTAAGATTTTTGCTGTGCACTATTACTATAATTAAATTACATTATGCTATTGCATTAAACTAATCCATCAGTAATACTGTACTTAGCAGCAAGATTTTGTCACATAAATATTTTGTGCCTTTAAACTTCTGCATTTTGTCTTGCAAAATGCAGGGAAAATACAGAAATTGGAGGAGCAGAATATAACATGAAAAGCTATAGCACTGGAAAAAGGCCAGCTGGTTCAACATGCTAGTCCTTTTAAAGCAGGTAAGTAGAGTGTTAGAATACATTTACCAAAAGGGTGGAACATGAGATGCATGCGTGAGGTGCCTGCTATTACTTTGAAAATCTTAGGTGCTGATCTAAAAATTATCTTTCTAGCCTTTTCCCAAACTACAGAACACATAAGGTTAAATCAGAAGCTGATGAGAGTAAACTGTTAAGAAAAACATGCAAATAAAAACTGAAATGAAGCTGCAATCTTTTATCTGAACAGAGGCAGAAAAAGAAGGGGCTACGGATCACTTAGACTATGATCAGTGGAACGGCAGCTGATCAGAGAGGTGCAGTCTTTAGAACAATGTTAGCTTTTGCAGACCCAGGAAGCAGAACAATATTTTTCAAACTGAAGACTTCATTCCCATCGTAACAGATCAAACCATCTTTCAGAGCAGCAGATCCTGTCCTCTCTCTGCCTGGTAAGCTGTTGTACATTTATTCTGGTGCTAGTTCTTTTCCAAATAAGTTACCGGTGCTTTCATCCACATCCTATTGACAGCTATCCCTCTCTCACCTTTGCAAAATACAGACTGTGTTAATTGTTCCTTTTTGTTATCGTGCACAATTACTTGGATTTTAGCAAAAATTACCAAGGAAAATGACAAGCAGATTTCTGTCCCTTTGCTTACTTCTCCCATAGAGAGCATACAGACACACACTATAAACTTACTGTATGCCAAACTGCTGTAACTGGGACTACAGCATTTGCTGTCCTTCCTGTATTTGCCTCTGCCTTTAAGTGTTCACTGAACGCTCCTGGTCTGCACTCCCTGTGATCTAACTGTGCCGGCAATGTGCCGGGATGGACGTGCTGTTCATTAAGCATTCAGATGGATACAGGGGTTCTCTTCCAGTTCCTGGGGGTAGGAACAGGATGAAAACATTATGAGACTTTATTAAGTCTTATAAGACTGCCACCCCTTGCCTCTGGCAGCTTCAGGGGTGGGAATTAGCCTTTACAGGGAGATTATCATCTGTAATACATATTTATTCTGTGTCCATCCTGTATAAGAATGCTCTCAGTAAAACTTAGGCTAGGCTGTAATAATACTTAGCACTTCTTTGTTGCCTTTCATCTGAGCATTTCATTGTGCCTTTAAAAGCTTTCATTAGCTAAAATTCACAACCCTGTTGTGCAGTAACTGTGGATTAACACCTCCACCACATGCAAAATACAGTTCAGAGAAGCAAGGACTGCAGTAAATGGTTTAAAAAGCTGGAAAGAATGGAGGGTGTGGGAGAAAATTGATTATTTCCATATCTATGTGCTAGCTCTGTGTTTTCTATCTAAATATCTTAGACTTGGATTGATGTTCTGGCTTCATTCTGCTGCATTTTTAAATGCTGATATGTGGTAAATTTAGCATTGTTTCAAAATTCTGAAGATATTAATTTGCAGGTTCATTTATTATCTGCTGGAAATCTATCCTTTGATAACTGGATGCAGATGTAGCCACGAGAGTGATATAATTGCCTGTGGAGCTAGGTATGCATTTTAAGTATTGCTAAGCTACAGGGTCTAGTTTCCCTGGGATATGTATGACTCTGTGAATGCCAGTTACACACATTCCAGAGAAGAGAATATGCCCCTAAAGCTACAATGTCCTTCGTGCATAGCCTCCAATCCTCTACAAAGCTTACATTTCACAGGATTCAACATTATTGGTTCTTTTGGGATCAATGAGAAACTCACCACCCATCTCCAGTATCTCTGAATTACAGAGCAGAACCAGATCAAACACAGAAGAGTTCCCTCATTTATCCTGCCTCTGTAATACATCAGAGTGTGTGCTGCATTCATTTTGTGTAGGCGGGCTGGTGTCTAATGTACTCTGTGAACATATTTATAAAGGATTAACCTGTGCCTGGTGTTCCTAAAAACTGATTTAGTTAAAATACATATTTTATTCTACTTGTCTCAACCATACAAATCATTCCTGTTTAGCTTTGATGTTAGTCATTTTTGCTGCAGTGTAATGCACTGCACATTATCAGCAGTCCTGCTATGTATGACAGGCTTTTTTCCCCCAGCCAATACTTCTCAGTGCATTGTATCATCTGCGTCTGAGAATTTTAACCTGCAGTGAAAGTGTTCACTAATAGAATGTACTGCTTAGCAAACGCTGGAACACTGAGGGCTTGAATAGGGTGCTCTTGCTTTCAAAGCATTTAGAAGCAAACTGGGTGTAGAAGGTCAGGAATCACAGGTGCTGGGAAGGATCTGGATGCACTTTGTACCTGGAATGCTCTGTGTGCCCACACACACTGACCTGGCACCTGTCACACTAGGGAGGATCCAGCAAAGTGAACAGCCTGGACTGCAAACAATTGCAGCCCTACCTCCCACCAGCCCCAAGTTAAGTATGTATATTTAAAATTACTTTCTTTGACACAGGCAATATTTAGAAATTTGTTTTGTATAGGAGAAGGATTAAGAGGAAATGCTAATGAATAGCTTAGCAAGAGGGAATTCTGACCCTCACCTGCAATATGTGAAGATAGCTCCAAAATGTAGAGGGCAGTTTGAGAAGTTGATAACTAGGAACTTGGGATAAAACTGAAGAAGGGCAGACTTTTGATGAAGTATTAAGGGTAATTTATTAAAGTTATTCACCATAGGGAAAATGACCAAAGCAAACACTGGAAAACCTGTTTCTTCAGATGTTTGACAACCAGACTTAAGGTTTCTTCTCACTTTGACCTTCAATGAAGAATTCAGGGCTTGGTTTGGTTTTGGTGTTCTGTTTTTTTGTTTTTTTTTTATCAGCCTGTACAGGGATAGCAACTGTGTGAAAAAGCTTATAGAATGTTCAGTATCTTCTGGTAAAAAGTAATAGTGGTAGTTGATTATACTTTTGTTGCTCATCTGATTGCCATTGAATTCAAGGAGTGCAGGCCACTATAAATTCTGTTCTTGATACCACAGTTTTTATATAACTCCTGTGTCAGATATTATTTGTTGTACCATCAGTCCATCTTATCCGGATATTAGAAAACACGAAAATCAGTGTGTGTAGCAGGGGGAGGAAGAGTCTTCTCAGCAGCCCATCAGGCAGTTTTTCTAGTTCATTTTCTTCCCCATTGTTTGAATACTAACTCAGAAGCTTGCAAATGTTTCTGTTTCTTGCCAAGACAGTGGTGCTTTTGCCCTGGCACACATTTATGTTTTTTTCCCTTTTCTCGTGTTTTGAGTGCAGCTGAACAACAAATTTCTCTCTGTTTAACAAGCAACTTCCTCATATTAAAAGTTTTTTCCAAACTGAACTTTTTTTTTTTTATTTCAGCGCAGTTCTGCATTTGTATTTGTTAATTAAATACTGGCAAGTGAATAACAGCAAGTGCAGCAATATTGTGTGTTTGTGGGCTTGCAGAACAGCCCCTCTGGAACCTGAGCCTGTCTGTCTCAAGGAGCCACGGCAGCAGCTGTGCTTTGAGAGGTAGCCAGTAAAGACAGCAAGTTGGTATTCAAGAAACAAGATATCTAATCCCTTTTCTGTGATTCCATGTGCATTAGACTTAACAGTACCCTCAGAAATTTTCATACCATTTTGCACCCCTCCCTGAAACAGAGATAGTTTTGCTTTACAGCAGCAAAATAATTTGCCTGTTTTCTCACCAATGTAAGAGGTTTTTTTAAGTGGAAGTTGGCTCATTGGAGGCCAAAGGAGGACATGGATAGATGGATGGATGTGTGTGTACGTGCATCTGGAGTTCTTTTGTTCTCTCCCTCTTAGCTTTGACTGTTAAAACAGCCATTTCAGTAATTTCTTGGCTGGCATTGCAGGGAATAAAATCTTGGTCTTTGCTGCTCCTGGAAGAGAGGTTGTCATAATGTTGCTCCCCCACTTGACTGACAGACACCTTTGCGAACACACAGCATGTTTCATCTCAAAGCACTCGATGAATATCCTTAACCCCCCCCTCTGGACCAGCCCACCTCTACTTGCAATGCTCCTTGTCTTTTCTCGCAGGATCGCAATCCTTGCCTTTTGTTCCCCCTTCTCAGGAGTTAATACCTCCCCACCTTACAAGTCAGCAGCAGATCCTCTCAGTGTAAAACCCCAAATAACAAACCATCCTACCCTGAAGGCCTTTTCCTTTCAAGCGTGTATTTTTCTAGCCTGTGAGAGAGTCAGTGCCATAACCCTGATGTTTCATGGAATAGTTTCTAAGCCTGTATCTGTGTATCATGAATATCTTCCAAAGAGGGAATGAACATCCCCTCTTCTGGCAGCTCCTGTATTTTGTGCCTTCCTGCCCTCCCTCTCTACCATCCTCTGCTCCTCATATGCCCCTTCACATCGTCCCCTCTTCATGTGATGTCTCCTTTCAAATCCTCATTCACTGCTGCTCTCACTTCAGCCTGTTCCAGCTGTTACCTGACAATGCAGTCACAGCCCACAACCCAAACATTTTTTGCCTCTGTTAGGGTGTCCCACTGTTGGTCTTTTGCATATTTCCAGAAAGCTGGATGACCTGTGACACAAGTTTGCAATCTTTCTCTTTCCTCCACACTCTATTTCCCTATCTGTTGAAATTCTGTGACCTGAAAAAGAAAGCATCAGCTTGTTTTTTCATTTTTACACAATTTAAGATCTCTGGCATCACATCCCCACCTTTCTAGCTGAGGATTTTTTCAGCAGTCTGTGGTATTGCTTCTTGCTTCCTAAAATGCTGCTGTTAAGAAATACTAGGCACATCTGCCCTGGGGATAGGTGAATGTCTCTAAGCTAGAGACAGGAGACTGCTGGCTTAGAGGCAAGAGGTGACTTCTCCACAGAAACATGAAACAGTTGACATATAAGGCTAACTTATAAAGGGAAGCATTAACAGAATTTGTGTTCGTTTCAAAGGCACAGAAAATGATCCTGAAGATAAACTGAAGATCTGAGATTGTTAGGTGATCTGATGATCTCCATCATTTTATCACTTGTGTTTGCTATTTCTGACACATTTGCTGAGCCCGACGTGCTTAAACTGTGCAGGTATTCTGATTTTTCCCTTTACCTCCTCACTCTGTCCTACCTTACTTTAAAATGTCAGCTACTTAGAAATCAAAGGAGTTTTTTCAGATGTCTCAGATGTTGGCATGTCTGGTAGGTATATAAGAGACAGAGGGGTTTAAAACAGGGAGGATAAAACTGATGGCTGAGGCCTCTGCGTGCTTTGCAGCGTGCACGACAGGGAGAACGTCCTTCCCTGGAGGAAGCTCACAGCTCCTGCTACTGACAATTACTAACAGGTTTTAGACATGACAGTGATTCAAGTTTTGTTTTCAGTCTCTGTTAGTTTTTTTTTTTCACCTCCCCAGACCCAGGGGACTGACAGCCAGGCTAAGCTGCCCACTCCACCGGTCCTGTCCCCGGGTACCCGCCCTGGTGCCTGCCTTTCACCTGCTCCACAGTGCCTCCCTGCACACGCCGTGTTCCAGCAGGGAGGCTGTCTTGGAGCCCAGCTGCACAACACTGCTACACAGCAATGATTTTGCTCCCTGGTGACTCACTGCATTTTGCACCTGATGGTAAAAGATAGTCTGTCACCTTAAATCCTACTAGTTCTGCAAGATAGCTTTTATATAATCAGTGGGTACTTTTACCCTCTTTTGTCCAAACATGAATATAAGGTCCAGCTTGAATCCCCCATATATTTTTTTAAAGAAAGCAGCTGTGTTGTCCTTCAGGAAAACAGCTTGTAATTTAGCATTACTGTGTTATATCCCCTAGGCAACGCTTTCTGTCTTCAGGACATATATTTATCACAGACATCACAGTATCTCTATGGTGGTTTAGTTTGCCATCAAGGAAAGCTAAAAGAACATTTAATTCCGTAAAGCTCTGATTGATCTTCACCACAATGTACCTCTGGTGCTTTTCTCAATGTCTCCTCTGCTGAACAAGATTTCTTCTTCCACTTTTGATCTCTCAGAAGTCTGAACTGATCTCAGAAGTGTGGGCTTACTTTGCCTTCTAGCGCTACCTGTCTTTGTGCTTGGCAGAGCTTTCCTGTCCTTTGGTCAGCTCTGGAGTCCTGGTTAGCTCCATCAGCCAGTGGCTCTTTGCCTCACTCAGGAGGCTACCTGTGGAGAATTGAATGCATGTCAGCAAGAAAATTATCTGCCAGCCTTGGATGGCTTTCACTTTTTGTTTTCAGTTTCATTTTTGGTATTATAAAACAATTATGGAGAGCAGGTAGATGGACACATCTTAAGGTGTTCAATTAAGATGAACAAAAACATCATGGCCCCACTACTTGCTCTTTTCTCTGTTTTTAACAGAAGCTGCTTTGTTAATTTTTCCTTTTTCTGGTGATCATTTCACCCTTGAGCTCAGAGCACTGCCCTTTATTGTTACAAATTCTGATCCCAAAAAACACAAGAAACCAAGCTTGGTCTTCTGAGTAGCAGATACTGAGTGCTGCAGCACTCGTCAAATATGTTTGATCAGTGCACACAGCTTGAGAAAAAAGCAAGCAAGCAAGGAAGAAGTGGGAATGCAAATTTTAGAGAAATCTTTCAAAGTCTGCAGTAATTGGCAAGGTAAATGCAAGGCTCTTTCTGCTTTTCATAACACTGGTAATATCAGTTTATGATAAAAAGCTATTCTGAGTTACACAAGAAGGTAAGATATTTGCCAAAAAAATTCTTTAGTTTCAATTCTATTTTTTTATAATGGACATGAAGTGCCATCCATACTGAATGACTGTTGGCATTCGACTTACCACTGAGCAACTGTATGTTGATGGATAAGCCAGTCTCATCCAAGTGTCAGGAAGATTATCAAAAAAAAGAGCTGTCTGTAGTTGCTCCATCTCTGAGGAGATTGCCAACTCACCCTAACAAAAGAAAACATTAGTGTGCTATTTGCGTCTCACAAAGAGTCTGTGATAAGATGACATGATAAATGATAGAGGGCTTTTTTTTCCCCCAGGAAAAACACATAAGGTAGCTAAATCGTCAAGTGTAAAGAATATTTTGGCTCTTGCCACTGGGGTGAGTCATTTATTTTTTAAAAAGGGGAAACAGTCAGAAAAACAAGAGTGTAGGTTCTGGGTTTTCACTCTAATTGCATTAAGTAATTATATGATATAGTAATTCATATACATACACGTGGAAGCACCCACCTACGCATATGTACAGAGAGAAAATGATAAAGGGCCAAATTACTAACTTGCTTTCTGATATCCCACAGAAAATTGTACATGCAATCAAGCTACCATTCTGCTGGCTTGCTTGCACTAATGGCTATTTGAGTGCCCATGTTTTGTTACTCTGAATTAAAGATCGAAAGGAAGGTAATTTTAGGTGGCAAAAAAGGAGGTCTCTTAAAGAAGCTAGCTCTATGAATTAGATTTTCAGTACCTACTTTTGGAATGGCACGCATTAACTACAGCTCTGCATGGATTTACCACAATTGTCTGTGTAAATTGCTAGCAATGCCTAAGAAGCTACTTGGTTGCTCAGTTATGTGATTGAACATGTATTACATGTTAGTGTAGCAGATACATTGCTGTTTGAGATTGCTAGATATTATGAAAATTTGCCCTTCTATGATTAAGAACATTGCATGTCGCTATTCAGCACTTTGTTGGTACTGAGAGATATATTATTACCAAAAATTGCTGAAGACGTGATGACTTACCCACGTCCTTTTCACCTCGAGTCACTGCACTCACAGATGTGCAGTGAGACCTGGGCTGGGGCATTGCTGCACCTTTACCTGCAGTTAACCATCTCCTAATGATGGCCACATGTTGATCATTTAACACAATCTGAACCATGTGCCTTTTCCAGCAGGGATCTGTACAAAGTACTGTTCTTTTTTTGAGTGAGAAGGTCTCTTGAGGCATCCAACAGCTGCTTCCCTTCTCTCCTATGGATTGCCTAAAACACAGGTGGACATGTACCTTAGCTAGCACCCAGATCTCTTTGCAGTTTTAACAGAAGAGACAAATTTCTGCAATGGCAGAAGAGAAGAATGTACCAACCTTACTTCCATGTCTGCACTGAAATGGGAATCAGACCATAATACGAGGCCTTGCATTTTGCTTCCTAGTATACAGAGAGAGGATTTCAGTGTCCTGAGCAGTTTCATGATAATTTTTACGCTCAACTTAAAACAATTTGATATATGGAGATGAGTTACCTGTTTGGAGCAGGCAGCTTATGAAAGCACAGTTTTTAAATAAATGAAATGGGAAATAAGCTCCCCAAGTGTCACTTACAACTGCCTGTTACTGGCATTTACTGATGCTATTTCAAGCCATGCATCCCCTAAGATTAGTAAAGCAAAGAAAGCACACATATCTTCAGACCTAAGTTTAGTTCTTGAAGAGAATGCCTTAACTCATGTATGAGCAGATCCAGTCTTTCATAATCTGGAAAACAAATCCGTTTATGTGAGTATCATTCTGCTGGCGTTTGAGTAAAATATTTGATCTTCCTTTCTCCTGAAAGGTTTTTTCTTTATGTCATCTAGCTCTGCCTTCATTCTCAAGAGATACCATGTTGCATGAGGCAAGTGTCTCTTGTCTCAACTGCATAAATGTAAAGGAAATTATAAACTTTGTGTATCTTAACTTTATGCAGTGAAAGCATTTTTGTATCTTCATGTCATAACATAAAGGACATGGAGGATTTATCCTGTGAAATGGAGAAGGAAAGGAAGACGTGTGCTCTTCCATGCTGTTAGGAAGAAAAGCAAATTCTGCCTTACAGTTTGGAAATAATGGCATTTTGCAACATGACAAAGGATCCTAAATGGCACAATGCTATTAAAATATTGTAACATTCCAACAAGATCCCTGTTTGTCTGTGGTGCAAAATAATGCAATATTTATGTCTCACATATACTAGAGATCCCTCATTGCAAATTTCAGATTGAATCCCTTAAAAAAAAACAGGTATGAGAATATCTAATTTGATTGAAGTCGGTGTCCATAGGAGGAAAAAAAACCCAAACATAAGCCCACAGACAGAGGCAAAAACTGTCTTGTGACAAATTTGAAGCCTGCTCTATGTTTTGACTGACCTTGTCTTCCACGGCTTAGGAGACTCCTTCCCCAGTCACTCCTTAGTGCCTGGGTGTTTGAATTGCAGCTCTAATAGCATATGGAGCATGTTGTCTGCAGTTATTACAAAAGCAATCTCCACATTGGGGTGCAGGCCATAACGTATGGCACTTTGGGGAGGTAGCATTTTATCCATATTTTTATGGTAGCCTTCATAGTCCAGGTTTGAAGAGACTGCAAACCCTGAAGCAAGCGCTGACTTCCTATCAAACTGTCAAAAAAATAATAAAAACCTTGTCACTAAGACACTGCTGGCAATCCTCACTAGATAGAATAAGGAACCTGCTTAGGCATAAATGAAATAGTTCTATTATGGAGTCATTGTTGAGAACAAGACTTTTATATCACTATTATATCCGCGGAAATTAATCTAATTTGTTCCCCATTTTAATTAGTCCCTTTATGTCACACCCAAGTTCCGATGCTTACAATAAAAAAAGGGAATTTTTTAATTATCAGATTATCCTTCTGAAAGAAAACAGCAGAAAGATAATTTTAATTTAAAAATAAAGAGACAGGAGTATTTTTAAAAGAAAAATATGTTATTTCTTCCAAATTATGAAGTGCTGCTCTCTGGTGTAACATTATTATTCTGTGTAGCAACTTATTAAATGAAGCAATTTATGGTAGCATCTCTGAAAAATGCCATCCTTTATTGAAATGAAAGCAAGTAATAGCATAAGGACTGTAAAATAAAAAGGCAGAATATCTTCTTTTAGACCATTACAAAAATACATGTATTGTCTATTTGAAAATCAATACAGTACCATAAAATAAAATGGAGCTGTGGTATCATAATCATAATTTCTATTTCAAATGGTTTGCTGAGAGCCAAATTGTGTCTTTTATGGAAAAAGAATGACAAATGGTTTAATTCAATATCACACGCATGTGTATATATGAGCTGAAATTCTGCTACAACTCAAAGCTGTTAGGCAAATATTTTAGTATCACCACAAGTTTAAAAACAACAGACATGTGGGAGTGCATCCATTTATTTACACTTGTGCTGACTTAAAATTCAAAATGCTATTTGAAGCTTTTAAAGTACTGCTGTGGGATGTTAAATTACTGCTGAATTCTTACTGTTCTGAGATACCTTTCAACCTGCCAAGATGCATCATGATGATAATAATAATAATAACAGCAGTAGTGTGGGGATCTTTAAAATAATGTGGGGCTTATTTCTGTAAGATAAATACCATTTTCACTAACCTCTGTTTTATGATTCAGCATTTCTAATACAATAAAGTAAAATAATGAATGTAAAACAACAACAGGTTTGTGTGGGCTGGGAAAGGGAAAACGAGCACGTGCATTGTCAGAATTTCTGCAGAAATTGTAGGGGGAAAAAAAAAAAATCTCATGTAAGTGGCGCTTCCCTCTCCCTTCCCCACGGGGAAAATTCCTCCTCTTGTTTTTAGTGTTCGCTACGTTTCCTTCTTTTATTCCTTTTTCTGATCTCGTCCTTTTGTTCCCCTCGGGCGGGGTCCCCGCTCCCGCCGCGGGAGCCGCGGGATGGCGCGGGCGCTGCAGGTGAGCGGGGCGGCGGGGGGCGGCAGCGCCCGCCCGGGGCCCCAGGGCAAGGGGCCTGTTGCACTGCGGCCCCGGCACGGCGCGCAATGGAGCGCCCACCGCGGCGCTGGGAGCTTTCCGCACCTGCCTTGCTCAGGGCTGCGGGGGAGGAGGAGGTGAGATGGCAAATGTGTTCTCAGGTGAGGGTGGGGGCTGTGAACCACCCGCCTCGGCCGCGCTTGGCGTGCATGGGCTGGGGAGAGGGGGCTCGTTTGCCGTCACCATCCCACTAATGCCGGGTTCAGCGAGGAGCCCTCCGCCCGCCAGGCATGGCCGCTGCCACGGGCAGATAATCACCAAATGCCCCACAGATGTGCGAGAGGACTTTCGCCTCCCTCTTGCTGAAATAGTTTGTCGCTCACGGACGCTTGGTCGTTATCGGCGCTCGGCCGCAGCAGTGCGGGCACGGCGCTACAAGAAATCTTTGCATTGCTGTGGGATCAGAGGTCACCGCTGCAGGGGACCAGGGCTGCTTTATTAAACAGCCAAGTCTGTTTAAGGTGTAATTCCTCAGGAAGAGCAGTGTGCTTGTGGCCATTTAAACGAGTTAACAGAGCGTGCCCGTTTAAGCCGCTGTGTGCTCTTCCGCAGGCACAAACCCCAGCTCGACGGGCGGGCGCCCGGGGTTGCCGTCGGCCGGGTCGCCTCAGCCCCGCAGGTCTGTGACCTCTGGTTCCTGGCCATGCCACATCCCTGTCCTCCGGGTGGAAACTGCGGAAGAAAGTGCAGGATTCGCTCCAGCGGCGCTGGCTCCCGCACTGGTAATGACCGGGCTCACACAGGCGCCCGGGCGGGAGGCTCCGGGCCGGGCCGGGTTACGGACTCTCCCCGCCGGCGCCTGGGTGTTGGCAGCGGGTGCTGGGAGCGCGTGGGGAGTCCCGTGCGCCCCCACTCCAGCATTAACACGAGCGTGTGCGAGAGGGAATCCTCCCCTGGAGGCCGGGGCCGCCGTCCCGGCCCCGCAGCGCTGCCCGAGGTCACAGGCGCTCCCCGCG
>VZTB01003277.1:875543-958119 GCA_013397245.1 Thryothorus ludovicianus | reverse complement strand
GGCCCCCCGAGCGCACCTGGGCGGGCGCGGGAAGGCGGCGCCGCGCGGGTGGAGGGGCCGGGGCCGCAGCGGGCCCGCGGAGCCGCAGCCGCCGGCGGGAGTTGGGGACTGACGTGTTGTGGCCGTGGCTGCAGCCGCGGGTTTCTTTGTGCGTCTGTCTGCACTTTGGGTGACATTCCCTCCGCCGCGCGGGTGGCTGGCGTTTTTTCCCTTTTTTTTTATTGCTGGAAGAGGTTATTCTATACAAGAGAAAAAGAAGAAAAGCCTTTGTAATTTTCACAGAGGTTTTTTAGAATATAGTGCCGAAAAAGCAATTTTTTTTTTTTTTTAGCATTCAGGTGGATGCTCTTTCTTTATGTTCCAAAGAGATACTTTATTTCTTTGACCATATATTTGATCATAGCTTATAACTACTACCTGTACACACCTGTGCTTGTAAGTATCCTTTAAGAGTCAGTAAGAAAAATTGTTTTCATTAAAAGCCTTTCAAAACAAAAATTAAAAAGGACAGAGGAAAATACGATGATCTAGCAGCCAAGCCAGCTTTCCTCTCATGTATGATCCAAATGTTTTGGACAAAATCCTTAGGAATATAAATTGGTATAGTGAATCTCACTGATTTACCTCAGCTGAAGATCTAATTCCAGTGCACTGCATGCTCAGAATATGTAAAAGATGTTCCAGAGACACAAAACCACATGGTTCTGCATCTCAAGATAAACCAAACTAAGCTAGCTGAGACCAAAATAAATTCTTGTTCTGTACTACAGTAATTACCTGCAGTGACTGCAAATTCTTAATTTCCCATGCACACAGACAGGTACTTAGCTAGAAACTGTATGTGATACTTTAAAATTGAAAAAGTAGCTTCTTGTTTTTTGTTTTTTTTTTTTTCTTTTTTTGTGGTAGATGTATGGTCACTGTAGGATACGTGAACAAATCTTTAAGAAATTAAATTAATTATGCTTTACTATTGTATATCCTGTAAAGGCTTTTAGTGACTTCACTGTTTCAAGTGACTTTAAAATGAGAAGTTTAACACTCACATTTTTAAAGTTTTATTTCTGTGGTGTTCTGCTTGCCTGGTCAAATTTATCCAGTACAGCATGGTGATCAGGCAGTATTGCAGGTAGTGGCTTATCAGTTACTTAATGGGAGATTTCCTAAATTCACTCTGTAATGAGATGTGCTCTAGGGGAAGGAGCAGGTTCCCCACACTCAAATCCAATCACCCTGCTGACTTCCTTCCCTGGTTTTCTTCAGTAATTTCTCTAATGTGTCCAACCACTTTACTACAAAATAAATATTCAGAGATAAGGAGGGAGAGGGGGGAGATGGGAGAAAAAAAATAGGCCTCCCAGTGAGCTATTGATTTGAAATTTCAAACATTTTATTGATACAAGAAAAACCCAGACATAAGGAAGCAGTTTGATATTGCACAATATTTGAAAAAAATTGTGTGCATCTGTTTAGCACAATACACTGCATAATGACAGCAATCTTCCCTGTTTGTATCTATTCATCTGATTATACAGCGTAACAATTCTTTTTGCTACACATTTATTTACTAAAGGATTTTTTTTAATGGATAATAAATTAGTAAATCAGATATCATGTGCTTGGGAAAATATGCTAGTTGACTCCCTACATGCAAGATAGTTGCAATTCATATTTTATGTGATATTCAGCGATACTCACACATACAGATGAAGTTATGTGCTTCCCTTGTGGCAAAGACAAAGGAAGTTTTAAATCACTATTTAGTACTCTTTCATCTAGGCACATGTTATTTTGAAACGCTTCAGTTTTTAACACCGCAGTGCAGCACTGATGTAATGAAGGGCTTTGACTTACTTGAAGTATAACCCAGTGGCCTTCTTTTGATGCCTTTTCCATAGCTATTTCTGCTGCAGCTTCCTGTCCTTGACCCAGCGATACATTGTGAAGTTCTCCTGAGTCAATGGTAAATTCAGACTTGTTCCCTAAACAGAACAATATACTGTGCTACTTTGAGCCAAATGATGAAGTGTTCAAACTAGCATGTGTTCTACACACTGTTAAAATGGCACCACCTCACATGAGTCACCAAAGGAAAAAAAAACAACCCTCAAAAATATAGTTTCAATAAATCAGCTGAGCTAGGATATTGTGCTGCTTTCTGTCTAGGTATTCTGTGTTAGCAAAATGCTTCTGTGTGTGAAAAACATCCCAGAGTAAAACAATTGATTCCTGCTGATGGCTTCCCTATGTATTGCCTATAAGAATATTTCAATGCACACTGAAGTGGATATGTTAGAAATCTATGTAAAAAAAAGAAAGAAATGAAGCTAATGTCTCATTGAAGGTGACATTACACACAGGCAGTGTACAGAAGTCCTTATGTTGGCATTAGAAAGTAGCTGGGTCAGAGGAGGGTTAGCAAATTTTCAGTAAGGTCAAATCTGTTGCTCCAGTATACTTGTGCTAGGTTGATGACTTGTGCAAATACAGAGAGCAAGCAGCTACCTGTGGTTTCAGAAAGCAGCAAGTGTTCCCCAGGCAGCTGCCTGAGCCCAGCCCCGAAGCTTTCCTGAGACACAGTGTTGGAGGTGTAGTGCTGTCCGTGTGTTAGCATGTGGCAGCACTCGGCACTCATGGAAAGGCCTGGTTTATTTCTCTGGCTCCGGGAGAATTTGTAGGACCAGTGGTGTTGCTCGCTGACTTGTAGGAAGTTCATTGATTTCATGGTGTTATGTTTTCTCTAGATTGTTAGTAATAGCATCTAGTCCAGACTGGTCTAATAGTTCAGAATTGATAAGGGGACTGGTCTGGGAGATAAACACTGCTGGGGAACAGCACTGCCTTCTTCGGAAGTTTTTCTGAACGCTGGACGCGTTTAGTTCCAAGTTACATTTGGGCTAAGTTCCCATTAATTAATAATTACAGATAACAGAACCTCCTGAAAAACAACTATTAAGGTGTAAGACCTGTCTGTGGGGTATAATATTTTATCATGACTTCTATTTGGTAGTGATCCAAATGCAACACGTTAGGGTCACTCACAGCACAAAATCTGCCCTTCAAAGGGCTGAGACTGGTAATGCAAACTGACAGCACAAGTCATCCTGGACATTCTGCTGCCTCACATAAATATTAGGTTGAGGAGAGAACTTTTCACTTTTCATGCCTTTAGAAATTTCTCTTTTCTGGACATTTCAAATCCATTTATTTTGCTTGTTCTATCCAGGAACCCTCAGTATCTCTCTTTAATGTTATTTAACATTGTCCACAATTGAAAAAATGCTATGTAGAGCAAGTACATTTGAGCACAAGCATGTGGATTTTTAAAATCAATGTAACTAAAATTTTTTATTTTTAAAAATAAATATAAAATAAATTAAAAAATATAAGAATGTAGGGTCATTATTGTAGCCACACTGTACCTTGATTTCTCTTCATGGATAATTAAAGAGAAAATTAGGTAAATGTTGAAACAGTGATCTGTGTAAGTTCAGAATGTTCACAAAGCATGAGTTTGTTTTTTGGTAACTAAAAGCTTTAGAACAGAACAGCTGTGAAATTAATAGGAATTATTTGTAATATTTATCAGTGTTTATTTTCTCAAAAGCTTTAGAGTTTATTTGTGGCCAATTTCCTCATTTTAAATATTTAAAAATCTTTTAAAACTATGCGATACAGCTTCTGGATATCATAAACTTAAATCATACACATATATGGAAACATTCCTTAGAGTGTATGAATATGTTCACAGATGATGATTAAGCATGTTAGTTTATAAGACCAGCTAAGCCTTCACCAAAGTATGGACAAAATACTAAACATAAAGCTTTTCTGAAATTTCTGCCTTAACAAATTAAATGTGGACTTTTGTGTGTAAGCCTTTTAGTATGTCAGCAAGGCTAGAAACAGTGAATTGTGCTGAGAAGGAGTATTAATACAACATTCCAAGGTCAGTTGAACTCAGATTTCTCTAGAAGAGGAACAGTTTTTATTAAGAAATTTCCAGATCAAAGTTACATGGTGAAATGCTTAAAATTTTAAGAGTCTGTAAGAACCAGACCTAAATTGTTCACTGCTGTGAGAAATAATAAGAGAACTCCACACCATTATTTATTGTGTTGTACAGGGATGTGCTGGGTTCTGTTGCTTGGTATTTAATCCAGAGGTGCATTCAGCGATGTATTAGTAGCGAGCATTAGAGCTGCACAAGACAGGACAGAAATAAACTGCTGGCTGCAATTGCCCCTTTAAAAAAGAAGAGGAATTCTGAGAGGGGTGAGAAGGAGATTCCTTGGCCTCGGTGGAGTTTATTATTCTCTGGAAACAGGTAAACCAACCCTGGCTCAGGAAGATACTTTAGAATAGGAAATGTTTTGCCTTTGCAATGTACCAGATTACATGTCATTTCAAATAGTGTTCATGGCAAAGATACCCCTGGGACCACCTTACAAGAGCTTTATTTCTTGCCTGCAAATTAGTCAATTCAAAACACTTCTCCTCTCATCTCTGCCTTCAGCTCTTAATACCACACACGCCATTCGTGAAATAGCGGAGAAGAATGAAAAGACCCTGAACACAATGGTACAATTAAAAAAATAAAACAAAAGACTGTAAAAGCAAGAACAAGATGGGTTTCAGCAGACAAGGGAAAGAATGAAATTTTGGTGCATTTTTGGAGGCATTTCAATAAACCCTTTTTCTTCCGTTTCAGCAGGGGCTCATTGAAACAGCTACGTTTTCCAAGTGCAGGCAGACAGCCAATAGCATCTAAATTATTTTTAAGAAAGCACTTATAGCACTAAGCACTCACTACTACTAAATCCATCTTAGAGGAGAAGGGTGGAGTAAGAAGAAAGGTCAACAAATGTATCAAGTTCTTTGTGTAATGCCTCACTGACATTTTCCAACTCCTTCAGCTAGCTTTTATTTTTTTATTTTTTATTTTTCAGAATCCTGGTAAAATGCAGTAAAGGATTTAAGGTTATCGTCTGTCTCTCTCTAACTTCTGACATCTCTTTATAACAAGAAAGAGTCACAGCCAACTGTAACAGGAGGGCAACACAATGAATCCTGGTAAGACAGGGAAGGGGGGAGGTTCAACTTTGCTGCCCCTTTGCCCCTGTTTCTTCCTCACAGAACAGAAGTGCCATCTGTTACTAGTCCTAACATGCATGCATTTGATTTCCATTCAGTAATAACTATCACAGGAAAAAGATTATCAAGTGATCTAAAGCACTATCAGCATTAGCAGATCTTCCCATCCAGTGTTTTGTTTGCACCTCCAAAGATCTAGCAGATGAAATGGATATGGGCAAGTGTCTTAATTGCCTAGAATTATTTTGTTTTCTGGTAGAGGAACATATGGTCAAGGTGTGGATTATGACCAGATTGAGGATATTTAGGTGCTTAGGTCAGAAAGAGATTTAGGAAAATCAAACAAGGACTAATGTTTATATTCTCCAATACGAATTCACTACAGTCTGTATTACTTGGTGTTGTAATGCATCATCATAATAATGGCAAATTAAATCATAGCATGTTGTGTGAGGGTAGACAGTATTAAAGTATAAGCCTGTTTTAAAGCAATCTGTAAAAGTGTTTCTTAAGATTCAGTCAAATTTGTCACATTCACAAGTAAAAATCCCACACCACAGAACACCTTTCAGCACAGCAAACTCAGTTTAAGATTGTGCTGGTTTTGGCTGGGGTAGATTTTCTGGGTTAATTTTCTTCATAGCAGCTGGTGTGGGGCTGCCTTCTGGATTTGTGCTGGAAGCAGTGTTGATAATTCAGGGATGTTTTAATTATTGCTGAGCAGTGCTCACACAGAGTCAAGGCCTTTTCTGCTCCTTACACCGTTCCACCAGAGATGAGGCTGAGGGTGCACAAAAAGTTGAGAGGACAACAGCTGGGGCAGTTAACCCCAAGTGACCAAAGGGATATCCCCTGCCATATGGCAACGTGCTCTGTACAAACTAAAGATGGAAGTTGGCTGGGGACTGTGGCTCGAGGGCTGACTGGTTGGTTTGGTGGTTGTGAGCAATTGTTTTTCATTGGCGTCATTTTTTCTTGGGTATCATTTCTCTCTTTTTTTGGTGTTATTTTGGACCCCTCAGCTATGCCCAGTTTTGCCTGATGCTTTGTTGTTGAAAGAGGTGGGGTGCAGCAGCAGATGCCTGTGAAGGGAGGGTCCCTACTGCGTGCCGTTTGCAAAGCAGGGTAACGATTAAACACTTGGTGCATTTCTCTGTCAGAGCCCTTCAGGTGTTTGGCTGCTCTTTCCTCTTGCTGTCTATACTCGATTGTTTTAGCAGTGTCTCATTTCTTCAATTTCACATCTTTTCCCCTTTTGTTCTTGCTGCCTGTACACCTTGTTACTTAAAACACTTCTATGACCAGAAATTGTCCACCCTGTCAGATGCCAGCTTTCTTTCCAAAGGCTGGGGAATGACCTCAAACGTGGGAGACACGTGGCCAGTGCTGTTATAATGTAAATAAACTTGTGAAATGGTTCAAGAGGAAAAAGCCAAGAAAATTACTAGCAAGTAGCTTGCGCTTTAGACTAGCTTGATTTGCTCAAGTCAAATCTGAAGCTGATCTGTCTGGCAAACCTACTGATGCCTACATTGTCAAAATACATGAGACAACATTTCATTTCTCCAAATTTCCATTAATTTCATTGCCTTATTTTCTTTCTTTTCCTCCTACACCAGGATGACATTTTTGAAGTGTACTTTTAAGAGCATAATTTGATCAGATGATCCAAGGGAACTCCCTATAGATATCCATGATTTAATGCTAGATTTGCTCTGAAAGTTAGCACGCCTGACAATGGCAATTGGTTTAAAGCCAGTTAATTTTAAAATAATTAATAGAGTGTGTTTTTTCTGAGCAGAAATGTATCTTGCTTACACAACTCAATGAGAAATGTATCAAACAAAGGCAGGGCCCTGCCATGTATGGTGATGAGCATTCTGAGCGTCCCAACCTCGACCAGAGCAGTCTTTGTCACCTTGCCGAAGTCAGTCATTGCACATGCTTGCAGCTGACTTCCAGATAACCTTGAGGATACTGGGCAAGAATTCACTGGCTGGCTGATTTATGTTTTAGTATAGTAGATATTCTGTGCTCTGAAAACACGTAGAGTCAGCATCTGAATTTCTTTGTCTTCCCTTTCTCTTCTCCATTTGGAATTTTATTTTTCAGCTCAGAACACATGCACTAGAAGCCAGAAATCTCTTTTATCGGTTTAATATTTTCATCCTAGTTCTGGTTCACATCCATGTAGCCTGTGGGCTCCTCTGCTCTGTACCCATTTGTCACTCTTTTCAAAGGGAAGAAGGAAACTCTTGGTGTGGGTGCAGAACTTAGATCTTTGCCGAATAAGAGTGAGAACGCAGCTGCACAAGACTCAGCATACTGCTCACAGACAAAATGCAGTGAAGGAAAAGATGACACTTTGAGCTAAATGAGAGATCATTATACAGCACTCTTTCCATTCAGCTCATTCTAGGAAGAATATATACATGTGGCAGCAGCACTCAGGACATGAAGAGCTACTTTGAAAGTTGATGCTTTTCCCAGTGTTTGAGATGAAGATGGAAACTAAAGAGTGAGAAAATTGGCTGTCCCTGCAGAGGTGCCCCCCAGCCACAATAATGTTTGTAAAGCTGTTGTGCTTTTCTGTCCTTAACAAGAAAGCAGCCTGGTCTGGTTCAGAGTAAATGCAGTTTGTAGGAAGCATTTCAAACTGATGTTCTTCCCTGAGGAGGGAGTTTTCCAGAGCAGAGCCAGCTGGCAGCATGAACAGCTCAAGCTACAGCAAGGAGACCCAAGCAGAACTGCACAGACTTGTCCATATTCCCTTTTACTGAAATCAGGAAGGCATGCAAGGGAGACCTGTAAACCTTAAGGCAAAGGCCTGCTCTGGGGGGAGCTTGGCTGCACATACAGGTGTACATACACAGAGTAGCAACTGGGAGCTTGTGCAGGGTTTGTGCTGTACTGGGAGAGAGACCTGGGCTGTGAAAGTAAGCTGTACCCTTACAAATAGACCAAGGTAAATGGCAGTTGAGGGTGTTACACAGGCAGTTGGGTTCTTTACACTCAGCCTCACGTTCTCAGAGGGTTTTGCTCACTGCCCTGCCTTGTGAAATACAGCAGTAAAAGCCTGTGACCAGAGGAAAAGTGGTAAGCCAGTGGTAGCACTAGATTAAAACAGCAGCACGCAAACACACTGACCTCTTCCTGAGTGGTAACCTTGAGTGAGAGCTAATTCACTGGATTGATTTTATTCAGCTTGTCCATGAGAAAATAGAGCACAGCAGCATTGACTGCAACTGGCCACAAGGGCTTGTGAGCTTCAGTGATCTTCATAGTGCCTGTTTCAGCTTCCAGGTTCTTAAAGATTTTGGTGATGTTATGATGTGCTATTACTTCTGTTTGGCAAAAATGTACTGGCAAAAGGCAAAAGAATATAAATTAATCTAAGAATTTGTTGATAGTCCAGTTAGTGTTTTAAACAGTCTAATAGTCAAAATTACTTAAGTATAGGAAGAGCTCATTAAAAATAGAGTTAAAATTGCTACACTAAAAATTCCTTCTTCTCTGGTGTTGCTCTTACTCCCCCAGTTCTCCTTTGGGTCTTAAGATTGGTATTCCTCAAAAGGAATGGGGGAGTATTCTGATGAATTGTCACCAGAATTCATGTGATGCTCATGGGAGAGGGATGTCTTTCTTCTCAGCCTGGTGTCTGCTTGGATTTAGTTTTGTATGTTTTCTAACACTATCATGTAACTATGATTAAGTGGCTGATTTGTGTCAAATGTGTCTGCACTCTTCCCCACAGCTGACTCTAGAATTGTAGGCTGTTCAGTTCACAATGAAAAACCATTTGTTATTACCATAAACTAAACTAAAACAAATCTAGTCAAGAGTGCCCTGCAGATGGACAATTGCTATCACGGCTAAACCAAGTTAAAATCTATCCAGGCCCAGAAAAATCCAGAGCATTGTCGAGTCCCTACACTGTCACCTCAATACAAAACTTTTTACTAATAATGGCAAAATCACATTTATTGCACTATAAAGTCACTTTGAATAATCTGTGAAATGCAGAGAAAGGATTTGCAAACCCTGCTATGACTGCAGAATCATGACTGAGCAGCAGATCTTGGAAACATTCACGCTTTCCTAACTTCTCTTGAATTAGAGTAATTCAAAATCTGATTGACTTGTATTTCTTCATTGCCATCCGGAGGCCAGCTAACAAAAAGTATTTAATTTTCATTGCCAATATAATTTGCCCAATCAGCAGGAATACTGTGATTATTAAACTGCGAGCTATAGTTTGTAGTGCTAAGTTAAAAATTCTTGTAGCTGCAGGAGACCATAGTGTAACCTGCTAAAGGTACAGGATAATTAAGAACATGCTTGAATCAGATCCATCAGACATACAGACACACAGACAGGCACTAGCAGGCAGGTTTTACATGAGGTAGTGCACAACAGTTTTGGAAGGGTCTCTACACGAACACAGCTAGATCTCATGATGTGATTTGAGATTGATTAAAAACAGAATGAGAGATGTCATGGTCACACCTGTTTAACTTTTGAGCTAAGTAATCAACTGAAGATTGGAAACTAATATCTTCACATCTCTATTAAATATTTCAATGCTATTTGTCAGCAGTCTTCTGAAAAGACTCACTGAATATTCCATTTTCTTTGGCAGATTGTGTTCACAGATGCACATCTTTAATGACAGAAGCACTTGTTAAACATTTTCAAAATTATCTGATCAGCTTCCTACAAACAAGAACTTTTCCATCAATTTGATACATGACTATGTATTTTACATATATGCAGTTTTCACTATGTACAAAATTCAAGATGCTTTAAAATGCCTCCCATACAATTGTACATAAATGGTACATTTATTCTAAAAATGTGATTTTTCAGTGGCAAAAAAAATATACCCTGTTGATCCATCTTTTATGTTTTAAAAGTACTCAGAGTAGAGACTGTACTTGTAAATATATCTATATAAATGTTACAAGTGTAGATATTAATATCTAGGTGGTCTGTTAAATGTGATTACTCTCCAGAAGAGGACATACACACCTCATCATCTGGCGATAAGGGAGTCACAACCTTCCAGGGATTCTCTGCCAATATTTCACCACTCCCATGGTAAATTATTTTTTCCTAATCTCTGGTCAGAATTTCTCTTGGTCTGACTTCTGCCTCTTTCCTGTCCTTGTGCACATCTAAGAAAAATCTGTCTCTGTCTTCTTTGTAGCCTCTTGTGAAGTGTTTTGCAGACAGCAGTAGATCCCCCTTCCTTCTTGGCCTTTTCAAGGCTGAAGAATCACAGTTCCCTCAGCCTCTCCTCAAAGGTTTCCTGCTATAGCCTCCACTGGAGTAGGTAAATGTCTTTCTTGTACTATAGGAGATGCAGTAATTAAATTAAAATTTTTCATTTATAACATTTATTTTTTGTTGATACACTTACTGATAGTGTAACACCTTCTATAGCTGTACCTTCTTTTTGAGTTTTGTACTGTTTGGTTTAGTTGGATGTGCTTCTACTGCAGCTATCAATTTTGTTCTCTGAAGTCCAAATTTCTCCTTGCACTGCCAGTTCTTCAGTTACCTCCCTTGCCACTAACTAGAGAACCCATGTATCAGCATGTTACAGGCTTTCCAAGTGACACCACCCCCACCCACTCTTTCTTGCTTGCTTTCTTCTCTTTTCTGTTTGCAAAATCTTGTTCTACTTCCTGGATACATCTGTAAGAAGCTGGAACCCAAGGGTGTGGTTCCCTCTGAAAAGCTGATTAACACACTGCCTGTGGACCAACAAAGTTTAGGACTGAGAACACCTAGAGGAGAGGATCCAGGATTTTAAAATGACAAGAGTAGGAAGCTCCTCTGAGTTTGACTCTGTAAAATCTCTGACAGCACCTGGCTCTGCCATGCTGCTGTATGAATTGCTTCTGAGCTTCATCTACAAGTCACTGAGAACAGAGGATACTCAGGACTTAGCAGAAATTATTCTCCCTTTTGAAGAATGAAGCTCTTGAAGAACCCCCAGTGTTAGGAATATGACCTCTTCAGGTACTTAAAATTACTTAATTAGCATTATAAACATTAGAAAGAACAAGATCATTCTAGCAAAGGTAATAGAGCTGTAACTGAAGGTGTTACAGAATTTAGTTCAAAAGATGGTTATACCCTATATTTGTTTTAAAGTGTTTTAAAAGGCTGTATAAAGAAGGGAATCAAGCAAGCTATCAGGTAGTGAGTTTTTTCCCCTCCATGTTTTTGTGAACTAAGATTAGAGGGAACACATCACAAGCATCTTGCTATTAAATTTGCCCATGACAAATAGTGCAGCTGCGTGTAGTGTGCAAGACCATCTGTAGAATCATGACACATGCAGAATTCCCCCACACTGAGAGCGTGACACTGTGCTGAAAACAATTCAGTTGTAGAAGCAATATAAATATATTTTATATAATCTTCCTCCACCTTCTCCTCCTCTTTATCTTTTGAATCATGTTAACTACAGGATTCTGTCACTTCTTCCCAGCACCGGTAAAAAAGTATAAAAGTGACTAAGCAGTTCAGAATTATGTTCTTCTTTCTTTAGCAGCGGGGATGCAGACATTTCTTTTGTTTCTTATCAAGAAACAAAAAAGAAAGAATAACCAGTGGCAGAAATGCACTAGACAGACACCAGAGCTTACTCCAAATGGAACTTGACATGGTTTGCAGATGCAATTTAACTCTTGAGAAATCAAAGGGTGATTTTCTGTGTCAACATCTCATGTGGTTGTTCAGTTCAAAGTGAGCAGTCAGATTGCTGCCAGTCTTTACTTCAACCATGTAAATGATGGCACAAAGTGCTGTGATGCATGGTATCACAGAGTGCTGTGGAAAAATAGGTCTAAAATCTATAGATTGCCAAAGTAGGGGGAATCTCCTTGACTGGGATTTTGTGAGTTCCCACAGTTTATCATTCAAATGCACCTATAGTAAAACTTGGTAGATGACCCTTTAAGCTCCATGTGATCATAAAGAAGAACTGTGTCTTTTTCAAAATCTTTGAAGGCTTTTCCCAAAAATTATTTTAACAAGATATTTTCTTCCTTCTTCTAAATATTCTATTGTTTGCTCTCTGAAATAGTTTCTCTGCAATCTTTAGATTTTAGAAGTAAGAAATTTTATAATTGCAATGCAAACACTGGTTTTTGTAATGTTTGAGGTTGTCTAAGTTTAGACTATGTGATGATAATACCATGACAAGGCAAAAGCCTGCATGTTAAGAACACCTGAATCATCATCAACTTGTTTCTTTGAGACATCTTACTTTCAGTCATTAGGACAGCTCAGGATGATAACTACATAAAGCTCCAAGGTAATTTCCAAATTTTTTTTGCAGACTGCAAGGCAAGCATGAAGCTACAGAAGCCAGCCATCTTGGTCATAATTTTCAACTCCTTGCCCATTAAATTCCTGCAACCCAACTGCAAAACCACTACCCTTATGACATATTCCCATAAGGATTTTATTGATAGGATACATTTTTAGTTTACTTGCTGATACACTTCGGTCAAGTCCTTTGAATTCTTGCTTCATGCATCACCTAAAAAAACCTTGTTTTCCTATTTTAGAGAAACATACTGTCCATAAATGAGAAGGGTTTTAAAGCACTCTGATGACTGGAAAGATATGCAAGTACAACTGATATCAACCCAGGACACCCCTGATGATATTTGCTTACTTGTAAGTGTATATTTATTTCTTAATTAAATTAGATATGATTCCTCATTTAATAATACAATGACTTTCAACATCCACTTCCTGGTTTGTGTGCCCAGTAACTGCTTGCACAACACACAGAGCCATGTGCATCAGCCTAGCAGAAAGGAACAGCATGCATCCTGCAGAGCTGGAAAATGCCTCCATTAACTTTTCAGTATCCACAACTTTCACATGGAGAGGAGCACATCTGGTGGCCAGATGTAACTGCAGTCAGCTGTGGTCACTCCAAGCTGGAAATGAGTGTCAGGGCATCCTGCTCACTAATCCTTGCACTGCAGTGCCTGTGCTCTGGCTGGTCTCTTGGGGAGTGCTTCAACAGCTCCTTGTAGGCCTGGGCTCCAGGTAATAGTATAAACAGTGGCACAATTTTTAACAAGTTAGCACCATAAGGAGTTGTGGAAAAGGAAAAGCTTCTTTTATATGCTATGTAAAATGGAGCACTAGAATTCCTCTCTTGCAGATTTGACTTTAAATAAATTAAAGAGTTTTGTGGTAATTTAAAAAGTTTTATTTTATTTTCCTCATGATGGAGATGCAGTGATTCTTGGAGGGAAAACACATACACAGGGTATATTCACCGTGGATAAATTAATTGAAAAAGAAAGATTATGAAATAAATACAATTAGTTTGGTTTAGAGCCAAAGGAGCCAAATTCAGCATCAAAATGATTAATGCTATAGCTGATCTAATTCTTTTAGTTGTTTTTCTTTGCTTGTATTTTTGCTGCTGTGTCTTGTTTACAACTTCTCAGCCAGAAGAATATCCTGAAGAAAATTACTTTCACAAGCCAGAAAAAAGTATCCATAATTCATCCTAAAGCACTGTCAACTTAATTTTAAAGTAATTTTTCTGCTTTATGAATTCAGGCTGAAGTGGTAAGTTTGCAAATCCATAAATCAAACCATAGGAAATAAAGGAAATACATACCTCTGTTTAAAATATTCTGTTTTCCTACTTCACTGTAAGCAGACTGCAAGACACTGTAAGCAGACTGTAAGCATAGTTTTTATTAATTAAAACTTACAGTTAATAGAAAGAGAAGAAAGAAACAAAATTATGAACTGTATTCTGTAGAACACATCTGCATTGTGACTTCAGAGCCATCTTCTGGGCTGTAGAGGAGTTTTCCAAGATTTTTAATAGCAGAAATTCATTTAGATTGTATATTCCTCTGAGCACTCTGAGGAGCGCATGTGAGTTAGGCTGTCTGTTGAGGCCTGTAAAAGGCACACTCTGCTGTGAGGTCTCTTGCATTTGCAAGTGCTATTCTGGGGCCCTGTGCAAGTGTGCAGACACTCATGAAATGTCCTTAGTTTCCAAATGTTTCCAAACAGGCCTCACACATCTCAAGTAACAATGAAGCTTATTCAAGTTCTTTAGCTGTAGGACACACATTATAGAGCAGATATGGAAGCCTTCTGTGGAGAATCACTGAAAATCTGGTGAAACCTGTGTCTCCAAGTGCAAGAAAGCAGCCTGGCAGCAAGTGTGAGCATGGCCTTGTTTGTGCCCTTCTGCACACTGGGGAAAATGGTGCAGAATTCCTTGTCCCAGGACCCAGTTTATCACCAGAGAAGGAGCAGAGCCCCAGTGTGTGTTCCAGCTCAGAACTGCCACCAGCAGCCACGTTCTGCATCTCAACACACCATGAAAATCCTCCTTTAATCAAATTCTCCCAGGGGAGCAAGAAATTCAAGATGCACTTCCAGCCTGGGCTGGTGCACACCACTAGGTCAGTACTTGGCATAAAGAGCTTTCTGCTTGTCGGTGCAGTGTGGGGGTTGGGGACACGTGCAGCAAGCACAACCAACAGGCAGCACATGAGGTAACGTGACAACACACGGGCAGCAAGAAAGAAGGCAAAGGTACAGCACTGAGTGGGGCACTGGGGTGGCTGGATTAGAAAGCATTTTGCTTCTCAGCTTGAACTGTTTAATTAAGGAATTTCATAGTAATTTTGACTAAGCTTAATGAGTAAGAAATTCAGTGCTCTGGCTCACTAAATTCTTTCTTGCAGTCTAAATAAGCTGCAGAACTCGGAGCTGGAGGAATTCAGTGCCTCAACAGCACTTTCTCTCCTGCCTGCATTGCAGGTAAATGCTGTCCTGTGGCAACCTTATTGGGGTCAAGTGATTTAGAGAGCTTAGACAAGGCTAGGGTTCAGGCTCCCTATATTCAGGCACAATCCTGAGTAGCAGAGGCTGTGAGGAAATGTTTTCTAACATTTGCTAGAGGGGCAGGGCAAAAAAGGGAGGATTCAGCTCTAGGAGAGATAGTAGGTGCAGCTAAACTAGAAGGAGGGGAAGGGCTCAGGAATATAATGAGGAGGTGGGGGAAATGACACTGGAATAAAAGGGTGAGTATATGAGATACACACTCATCCTGGCCTCCTTCTGTTCAAAGCACTCCCTCCAAGGGTGGGTATAAGACTTGAATAGAGAGGATGGATGTCAAAATATTTCCATAAGGAATATAGTGCAATAAATCAGAGAAAAAGGGCAGAATGGAGGCAAGGAGCAAACGGTAGGAGAATTATTTTAGTTCTAAGTGAATGATTATGTCTCCTTAGTGATTACACATCTGGATGGTGGTATGTTGGGGAAGATTGTTCAGTTAGATAGGAAGGAGTACTCAAATTGCAGTCATTGAACGAACTGTTGTTCATGAAGGGTGTAAATAAGATAAGAAAAATAGATAAGTAAAAATCCAGCTGGAGTCAATGCATCTTATGCACTGCAATCCTTGTGAGATAATATAACTATCATACAGATGTAGGAAGAATTTTCAGAGGAAACTACTTTGAATACTTGTAGAACATAATCAGAGAGACAACTGATGAAGAAAATAATAGACTATTAAAAATACTCTGAACGTAACTTGCAAGGACTGGGTTAAGTACAAGTTCAATAATTTCTTCCAAGTTTCTGCTAGAACAGGACCACCAGCAAGAAATACCTGCAGTATGACACATATGCATGGAGTCATCCCAGTACAGGGCTGGTGAAAGACAAGAGATGCTATGCCAGATATGGTATCCCATTCATTATACTGTGAAAGTAGAAATGGAAAGTAGAAAAGGGCTTGAGTAGAATTGCTGTGGTTCCTGGGGCATTAACACCTTGGCAATATTAGGCATTCAGAAGAAAAAGTTGCCATGTTTCCTTCATAGCTCTGCATCAGTTTTACTCTCACTAGCACTTGTCCCTTTTGTATTCAAGTAGATAATTTATATATTGAAACAGATGTGACTTTTATCCAGTTTTTTCCTAGTGCTGAGGTTTGATCTTATGCCAGTGATGACTGTAAATGTAAGACCAGGGACTTTTTATGTGTCCATATTATTGCCAGGCACTTTTGGCACTTTTCTATTTAGCAATTGTTGTAGCATCCATCCACTCAGTGACTGGATCAAGACCTTTTGTTCCTGGAATAGGGACCTGGAATAATTAAGGTTAAGTTTTAAATTTCGACTTACAGAAGCTTGTATGTCTCAGAATTTACTCACTTGTTTTTTTTTGTAAAAAAATAGCATCACTGGGTAAAAATATTTGTCCTCCCTCTACCCAAAATTCAAGGGATATAAAAAGATGAGGATTCTTGCACTGAATCCAAAAGTCCTTCTTTGGCCTCCAAGGGGTTACTGGGAACTTAGTAATGGGGAAGTTCTGAACTCATCTTTGCTCCATGTGGAGCAAAGTCAGCAATTACTATATGAACCGTTGCCAGTTATTCTTTCAGATGCTTAAAATTACAGTTACATTGCTTTATTTATATGCTTGTATTTTATCTCCAGGTGTTTTATGAGAACATGGAGCTGATGTCACAGTACCTTTTTTCTGTGGGTTAAGAGACACTGTTCTAACATTCCCTGCTTCTGCTGAAGCAGTCCTTTGTTACCATGGAGGGTCAGTCACACAGTGCTGGTGGGATTATGTGCCACCTGTTATGCCCACAAATACACAGCAATATAACAAGGAAAAGAGAACAGCAAAGCTTTGGTAGTTTGCTGTCCCTGGCAGTGTATTAAGTTGGAAGAAACTGCAAAAACCCCCAGTTATTTTCCTCAGCAGTCCAGTGTTCAGGGAGACCCAGAGCATGGGGACAGTTGCTNCCCCCCCCCCCCCCGCCTTTTCCCAGACTGGCTTTCTGGCCAAAGTTAATGATTCATAAGATTCTGCACTGATTTCACTGTGAGCTTGCACATTTGCATAAGCAAAAGCTTCTGCAGCTTCTGTAAGGGGATTCTTGGTGAAATTGCAGCACAAAACATTGATATTATGTAATTATGCTAGTTCATCTTAACTTAAATGAAATTGTTACTTTAAACTTGCTCTAAGTGGCTCACAATGTAACTTTTGTATGACACACCTACAAAACAAATGAGTTAATCACAATATGTGTCATTTTTAATTTTTCTCTTTCATTTTTCTTTCAGTCATTCTCTCTTTGTAATTAGCATGAAGACTACCCTTCAGTCAAAACTAGCCACCTGGAAAGTTTCAGCTTGTAATATGCAGCTTTTTTTGTGAATTATGAATGTGCAAAAAGAGACCTTTCTCCTTACACCCACTTCCTTGCATAATTCAAATACGAATGAATGAATTTTATTCAGACTTGCAAAAAAAAAAAAATCATATTCCAGCTGATAACAAGCATGAAAAATTTGAGATGAAAGGGATTTTTCTTTTTTTAAAAAAAAAAGAATATTCTGAGCATGGGAGAACAGCAGGTTGAAAAAGAAGTCTCAGTGCAGCCTTAACTATAACAATTGCCATCAAGCAAATATTATATCGAAATACTAAATCTTGCTTTGTGCTGCCCTGGTGCACAGTAGCAGAGACAGAGTAGAATAATAAAAGCTGGTCCCCTTATGCAAACAGCAGGGCACAGCACTTGACAGAATGCAAGAAGAAGGTGAGCCTGCCTACTGTTCTGGCTTCCTAACCATATTCCCAAGGTCTATGGGTTAGTTGTCACCTCTAGCTCCAGTGAGATAGCAAAAGACACTTTAGACACTTTAGACACTAGCAAAGCAAATGTTTTGGTCCTTTCCAGAAGAACATTTTACCAATTCATTGCCTCCAAATATTCTATTAAATAAAGTATTTAAAGGAATTTATATAAGCAACATCATGGTTCAACAGGTCAAAAGGGAAAGGAATCAGTGCCAGGCATTTTTCTGATTAACTGTGTATTTTAAAAATATACATCTGTGAAGAAGGTATTATCTGTGCAAAGCAGAATGAGATTTGGGCTCATGCCAGTGCCACTTTGAAAATAAACTATTACAGCGGAGAAAAGTTACCATCTGGAACATTTCTGCATTATATTTTCTCTTGTTCCTAATAATGCTTTGGTGATAAGTCCAGATCTCTTTTTCTACTCAGAAAACAGGTTTAAAACTCCCATTAATTTACTATGTGCTTGTTAAAAAAATGTCCATTACAGTGGCTAAACAGTAGTGAATACTAAAGTATTACCTGGCAGATCCACATTGATTAGAGGATCAACAGACCAGATTTGCAAGTGGCAAGCCTGGACATAAAAAAATCCCCTTCCAGTCTGACGTGAGTTGACTGTTGCAAGTTGAGCTTGGCAGCAAGTGACCAAAATTGAGTTGTCAGCATCCTCCTGCATAGTGGAAGAAGTTGTTGCTTTCCTGAGCAGATGCAAGAGTTTCTGTGGGAAAACAGAACATAATCATGGTTCTGAATGTCTCCGTGCATTGGTAATGTCTCTAATACATAGATCACTTGTGCAAATTCAGTCCCAGCTGGATAGGAGATTATTGAAAATGGTTGTTGTTTGATTGATATAAAATGAGTTGTCAGCTTGATTCAATGCCTTCAGGGCAGATGTCCACAGCATAATTGGCACCTTGTCAGAAGCAAAGAATTCCTTGGTACAGAGTAACAACCACCCAAAACAGTCCTTGCATGCCAGGGCTCACAGAAGAAGACAGAAAGAAATAATTTTTACTTCTGTGCAGGATCTTTATGCCATGAAGTCAATAAGAGGTTTGATGTGACACTTGGTGCAAGCTTTTTCCTGGAATCCTGGCTAGACACAATCAGCTTTTCTGCTGTTTGGTCAACACTTTCCCTAAGAATTAGAAGAAAGCTCACACACTTGGTAACTTATTATTATTGTCATGGTAAAGGTGTTTATAAAGACCAGTTAATAAAGAAACAGTTACATGTTTGCTTAAGAATTTATCCTCACAACAATACAACTAGAGAAATGAGAGTATCTTCTCAGCAAAAAAGAAGGCAAAGAAACAGCCAGGACTGACAGCACAGCAGTGTCAGTATTACACTGTTTGCTAATAGTAAACAGTGACCTATTGTTTACCACAGAGTAGATTGAAACAGATTTTTTCCTATAAGTCACTAAATAGCTGTCATATGGTTATTAATGCCTTTGACCAAGTGTGGTACAGCTAACAACAGGAATGAATTCTATTTCCCATCACCAATCTGTTGAGCTGGCCACCTTCTTCATGGGGCTGGTGCTTTGGGAGGTACTAGCTGAAGGACTCCCCATTAAAACTCATTTTACTGTCTTCATCTAGTGCATGGCTCAACTTTCCTTCTTTCCTTTCATCTCTGTTTCCTCCTTTAGATTATTTTTCATTATGCCTCCCCCCCAGCATACCCCCACTTTGCCTTTCATCTCTCTACGTATGCTATTCCAGCACTTGTCAGGCCCAGCAGGAGGCACATGGGAGAACCAAACAATATGATATGTTAGGTGGAAGAAAATATTAGAACAATCATTTATTGTCACACTTTAAAGAGGTCTGCTATATTATTTATTTTATTATTCTCTATTAGGTATATGGTTTAGTTTTACAGGCATTATTAATCACTAAAATACATTACACTTTCAGCCAAGACGTTAACATTTTAAATGCATTCATCTTGCTTCTTTAAACAGAAACAATGGGTCTTCTGCACTGCTTTCCCTCCCCTTTAGTCAATAAATCCTTGCTATTGATTCAGGAAATAACTCTTAAACCCTATTTTATATTTTAAGTTCTACTAGCTACACTCAGCCATATAATTTTGCTCAATGACAAATGGATCTTCTATTTCTGCTGTTTACTCTGTGTTTGGTTATCAAACTCAGCTTGAAAGTATTGGGTAGAAGAGGACAAAACCTATAATGGCAGTGAGCCACAATGAGAGATTTCCTAAATGAATGTTGCAATAAAATAAGGTATCTAAAAAGTGTATCAATGTGTGTGTATAAAAAGCAGTCTCATCAGTAGATGAATGATAAATGAAAGAGTCAGTGAGTATGGATTCCTGTGAGCCAGCCTGAATCAATAGACAGTATGGATTTTTGATAATTCATTGCCATTTTTTATTCTCTCCTGAAATACCCATTGCAAATCTAAGAAAGACAATTAGAGAATTATCATATTGCTTAACTAAGTATTGCAAATTGTATTAGATTCTGTGTATTCCAATCCTGAGCAGAATCATTAGTGTTGTTTAATTGTTACAAATATAGTCACCACATTTTAATAAATTGCCTTCATTATCAATATCCACAATCAACTACTTCCCTTAATGCTCGTGGATAGGTTAGTTACCAGGTAATCTTACAGTTAAGATATACCACAATGAAGCAAAAATGTAAGAAAATGCAAAGGTCAAAACCATGTTTCTATTATGAAAAAAATGAATGATAATGACATAATTTTTTCAGCTCATCAGGTTCTTTGCTAAGTGCCTCTGTTATTGCCAGATCAGTAGTGTATAACAAAGAAGTGCTTTCTGTAGGCTGCTTCATTAGCCTGCCCTGTAGGACCTCACCTCAGACCTTTCACTAATCTGTTGGCCAGCTCAATAGCCTTGTTAGTTCTATTCACTTCTTCCTGGCAGCGGATTTTCTCAGCTGTAGCCCTCTCAAAGGCAGTGGTTAAGGCAGCCAGGATTGTGTCTAGTTCCTTCAAATAAAAACAGTAACAAACAACTTCGGACATTGTAAGAACACATAAAAATATTTCTGCTATCCCATTTTATATTGCTGAAAGTTAAATTACACAGTGTATGAAAGGTGTAAACATGAACTGTGCTCAGAATTTTGCTTAGGTTGTGGTCCAAAGGTGGATTCAGGAAAACCTAGGGAAAAGTGGGGCTGGTCTTCTGATTTCCCCCAGTTGTTCAGAACATCCTTCCAAATGAAATTACAAACTTGATCTTATATCAGTAAAAAAGGAATATCCCCTTCTCCCTGAGGATTCTGAAATGAAATTAAATATATTTCTTATTACAGCTGTATGTCTTCTATAGGAGATCCCAAACTTGAAAAGACAGCTGTTTGGAAACAAAAGAAAAAAGAAAGATTTTAAGATGATAGACAAAATTCTTGAAAATGCACAAGTTGGTGCCCTTTGCTGACTTTTTCAGTTAGATTATGCTTCCTAGTGCACACATTATTTCTGAAAACAACCTGAGATCCCCAGCCACCTTAGATTTGGCAGCAAGCAGCTCAGTGTCTAGTGCATCAAAACATTTGAGCACACAAGCAGTCCCACTAGGTCAAAGCCTTGGTTATTCCCAGAGGGAGGAGTGGAAGATAATTTAGCATGGATGGCTGAGCATGAAGACAAAGCAAGAACCATGTGTGACTCCAGAAAGTCACAGGCAGAGCACCCAAACGACTCTGAGTGCAGAGGATGAACTGGCTGGGGAGCTGATGAAGGAAAGGTCAGAAGGGTGCTGAAAGGCCCCAGCATAGCAAGGCTCCCCAGAACTGGTGTCACAGGGTGCCTGTGAGCCCCATGGCTGGGGCTGGGGCCATCTGGGCTGCCAGGATATGGTCCTGTCCAGCAGCAAATATGTATTCCCTTCAGCTTGGCAAATATGTGTCTGTGCAGCTCCACTGAACTCTGGAGTATTCCCCAGGGGAAGTCAGAGCTGAGCAAGGGAGAGGTTTGTACTTATCCCAGCTGTGCTGCTGACAAGCTCTGTGCACCCTGGGGAAGGCCAAGGGGCACCCTGGGAATCTCCCTAGAGAAAGGCTGAATGGGTGCCTCAATCTTCCTGCCTTGGGGACACCGTGAGGTGAACCTGTGTGTGTAATAGGACATTAAAAGGAGCTGTGCGATGGGACAGGTGGCTATTTATTGGGAAAGTTTGGAGAAATTTGGAGTAAATTACAGCACAAGCATTTCTAAATGGGGCCTAAAGATACCTTTTAAAGAAGGGCCCAGGGGTTTTGCAGCACCCAGGCAGCCTAGAGGGGCTCAGGAGTGGGCAGAGGGGGACAGGTTACCCCTGCTGCTGCGTGCCCCCATGCAGGGGAGCGTGGGCAGCACCTGTGCCAGAAACGTGTCCTGGTGGCCAGGCTGAGGCTGACTGAACCCTGCCTCTCCTTCCTGCACAGGCAAGATCCAGGCACTGGCTGGAAACTCGCCAGGCATGAATGAAAGCACCTGCTGTGCTTCCAAGGCACATCATGTGCCTGCAGAGGCTGGGGATGTGATCCCATCATCTACCTGAAACTTAAGAATGTTAGTGAGTGATGAATTATACTGACAAATACCTTTGCCAGTATTACGATGAATCATGTGGGAAATACTTCTGACAGAGAAAGGTACTGCCAATAATTGAATTTTAGAGTCTTCTAAAATGACCAAAAAAGTCTTTTTTGATCCATCTAGTTCTCCTGACTCTAAAGTTCATGTCTTTGAGCCAATCAGAATTCCAGCTTTCCCCAAAATTTCTGTCTTCCACTGCAATGCTCTCCTACAAATCTTGTTGCTTGGTATGTATATACATTGCCTAAACAGAAACTAAGGTTATTAGATAGGTCTGTCTTCAGGTGAGGTCAAGGACCAGCACTTAGGCACAGAAGACAAGGGAATGCACAGAGAAAAAGTGAAAAAGCTACCTGCTGTTCTGAGCATGGATGCTGCAGTGCTTGTGTTAGGGAGCAGAACTTGCTTGAAGATTTTTAGAGGTCGTTCAGGAATTAGGAAGGATTTTTTACTGCAGTTTTGGCTCTACTGAGACAGGCTGAAACACATTGTATGCTTTTCTGCCTTCAGACCATTGAGTGTTTGGCAAGCCTTACTCTAAAAAAAAATAAAAAAATAAAAGGATACATTGGAATCAAAAATTTAAGTAGACGACCAATACATAAAATAACATATTTGTGTATATATATATGTGTGTGTGTGTGAATATGTTTATGGTTGAACAATAGTAGAATAATTCCAGTTCATGAAGGTCAAACCCAGAACTTGTGAAAGGTGCCAGAGGCAGTGAAAGTGCTGGCAGGAGCCATATGGAGAACTGGAAGTTGCCAGCTCCTCCATGTATTTTTTAAAGGTTTTATGATATGAAACACCGTGCCAGGAAAAGTATGTAGCAGCTTACTGTTGGGTACCCCTTCTTCCCTCTCATCCTTTTCTACTTCATTTGCAATATGAGCACCCCTTCTCAGTACCTTTACTCAGTTGGCAAGTTACCTGTGATGTGGAACTGATTTGGGCAAGGATAGAGAGGCCAAACTGCAGGTGAATAGTGGAGCTGCACAGAATGACTTCCTATTCAAATGGAAACCCAGAACAGTCAGGCCTTTAATGTGTTACAATTCATTTGACTATCCACATTTTTGACTTTCTGTAAATAATGTGCTAAATGGATAAAAGAATATACCATTTTTCCTTCTTTCCTCTGAGTTACTGATAACAAGACAAGTTCCTTCCCTTACAGTTTGTGCATATAAATGTGATTAATGTAAAAAAAAAAAAGTGCCAAAATCTCTTTATCTTTCTCCTTTTTTTTTTTTTTTTTTAAAGCATTGCCCTTTTCAAAACAAGGGGAAATTCAGTATAGTTTCAGTGCCACAGTGATCAAACAGTGTCACATCACTATGGCAATTGCTGCCCAGGCCAGGAATACAGATCAGCTTTAATTGTGCAACGCCTTATTGCTGGTGCATGTCAATCAGAACCTATGAATTGAGAAAAATTTGCTCTGTTCATTCTGTTAAATGATGTATCCAATTAAACCTGTTAGAATTCATGATCTTCAGTCAAGGTTAAATGAAAGTAGTTACTCCTGTCAGCTAGGTGATTAAATGCTGCCTACATCAGGCACATTTATGTGCAAAATTAAAATTTTGGTATAAAGCATGAATCTTTATGCATGCCAGTTAATTATCTTGCGGCTCCTCCATTTATTAAATGCCCACTGCATTTCTTCTTAATCATCAGCTTCCTTTCAAAACTTATTTCATACACTACATTATACCAAATTTCAATGTTTAAAATGAAACGCTTTCTCAATGAAAACTTCCTCTTTTCAAGGGTTTGGCTGCTGCTATGTTTCTAAAGATGGCCATTAACAGTTTTTGAGTCATTATGCAGAAGATCTGTTCGTGTTGTTTTGCTCGATTCTGAGAGGAATCCCTCGAGCTGCTGCTGTGGGGCAGTTCCTCCTGCCCAGAGCGACCTGAGTTCGGCTGCACATCAGCCAACTTCAGCCGCTGGCAGGGCAGCACCAGCGCTGCCAGGGCCGGGCAGGGCAGCGGCAGCGCCGCACCGGGGGCTGAGCCACCGGGACCGTGCCACCGGGACCGAGCCACCGGGGCTGAGCCACCGAGACCGTGCCACCGGGACCGAGCCACCGAGGCTGTGCCACCGGGACCGAGCTACCGGGGCTGAGCCCGCCGCGCTCCCGCGGGCTGCGGTGCGGTCAGAGCGGGTTGAGGTGGGGCCAGCGAGCCCTGGCTGCACCTGCGGCTGCCGCAAACACCGCAGCCTGCGGACGGGACACCGCTGGTGCCCAGCGCCGAGGGATCGGGGGGTTCGCCCCTTCCCCTGCCAGCCTCCAGAGCTCTCAGAATTCCCTTTGACTTGGCAATCTGATGCGTCCTGTTTGCCCCAGGCAGCTCCCATATTGCAATATCATATTTTAATTAGAAGAAAAATTATGTGTTGCATGCTTGAATTAAATTAAATTGCATATTTATATTTATAAGACACAGTATTGGCAGGATTTAAGTGCTATATGAATTGAAGAACCAGAATACAGGTGTATTATAGTGATTTGTAGCTGAAACATTTGCTGCAAATGCACACAAAGCAGAGCAGTACCAAATGCTAATTTAATACCCTAAGACAACACGGTGCTCTTGCAAGCACAATTTCCCGTATTCCGTGTTAGCATTTATCCCCTTTCATTATGAAAAGGTATTAAGAACCTTTGTTACAAACAAGCAACATAAAAAATACGTCATACCACTTCACAACTACTAATGAATAATATCATTTAAAACAGACTGGGAAATAAACTAGTATAACACACTCTACTCTACTAGTACTATAAATATTCGCAAGGTTGTTATTAAAGATAAATGCACACAGTAATTTTCTACTTGTAGGTTTTACAGGTATAATTTTGAATCATACAATATTTTTTAAAACAGATCACAAGGATGGAAACCAACAAAAAGACTGACTGGCAGCAATTCCTTGTGATCAATAGCTGACGTCTCCATCTATCTTTGAGGGCCCACATAAATTATATCGTGGCAGGATGAACCTTCAAGAGGAGTGGTGTGATTAACTTGTTCAGGGTCACAACGGGGAGCGTCTGATCATAAGGATTTTACACCTGTGGCGTTGCTGTTCTGTGGCCACTTTTGCAGGACACATTCTGCCGCCCTGAGGTGCTGCCAGGGGGGAGGCAGGCTGTGCACAGGCCAGCCTCAGCTCCATATTCCTGAGGGGCAGCTCATTTTGCTTTCACTGAGAGCTGAAGCTGAGAACTCTGTTCCACAGCAGGTGGGGTGCGAGTGGCACACACAGATCCGTGCCCAGCCTGAGCTTTCCTGGAAAACCCTGGTGCAGTTGCAGCCGTGGCTGCCCCAGCCTGCCCTTCCCAGACCACAGCAGCCACCTCTCCAGGCCTTGGAAAGCAGACACAAAGACCCTTCCTCTGCTGCTCCCCTAGAGCTACAAATAATGGACTTCTCTTTCCTGGCAGCTGCAGAGAAAACCACAGATATTTTTTCCTGTTTTGTTCAGCAAATATAAGCCGTAAGTTAAAGCCCAGTATCTTTAGATACCTCAACAAAAGAGGAAAAAAGAGAATCCACACTTAAAGAGAATAATTTCTCGGGGGCTCAGACTAGAGATGGCAAGGTGCCAGGGAAGGTGGTTGGAGAATAAGCCTCTTTGCAGGATTCTGGGATGTCTATTGCTGAACTGCTTCAACTCACTTGAACTATCTAGAACTCGTATTTAATTCTTCTTCTTCTTTCTCTACATGTTCTTACTTTCACCCCAGTCCTCCAAAAACCACATATCATAAGCTGTGAACCACAGGCCCAATGTGCCTTAATGTTACCCCATGAAACAATACTGGCAGGACAATTTATTTCTGCTCAAAACAATTTCCCCATCCTAAAATTGTGATTGTTACGTTAGCATCCCATTGAGATGAGAAAAGGACAGAGCTGCACTTTCAGGTTGTGCCTAAAATTTTAAGGAAGGCAAGCTGCACCGATTTATCCTTGGCATACTGTTTTATACCCATAAGAACAAAAATCTTCTCTTTAGTGGCAGATTAAATTGTGCAGAAATGGACTGACACTGAGAAGGCAAACACTGCAGTCTGCTTAAACAGGCTGAGTCGCACATCAAAGGCTGCTTGGCCACAAAAATGTAAGTGTGTACACACACACTCTTGGTTTATTTGATTTCATAAATGACTGTATATTTAAAACACATATAAAAATCTGAAAAAATCTGGCATGGAATTATATCTTTTTAATAGATAGATTTGCAAAGAATCTGTGATTTAGATTATATTCATTTTCAGGAAACTTGCTTAGAAAGTAATTAAGTGTATTTTATCCATTAATTCTTTTTTGTTGTTTTGCATTATGCTACAGAAACAAAACTAAAAACTATGGAATGAAAGACTTTTTTTTTTTTAAATGAATATTATAAATGAATAGAGCAAGGGATGTTAATGTTTGTCATTTTCCTTATCTGTACACATGAATATGTTATATGCTCATTTCCATTGCAAATGGAACAACAGAATGATCATTGCAAACTGAAAGATACTGTACATTTCATTTCTTTGAAAATACTACTGACAAAAATAATCAATTGCTAGTATTCTTGTTCTAAAGCTCTTAATCTCAATGAAAATGGAAGGAATTAATGGTGTCCATCTGGAATAAAGCATGCAATGTGTTCTGGAGGGTCATTATTATTCACTGCTGAAACAAAGTCAGCCTATGGAGCCCTGAACCATGACTGGGCAATTGTGCAAGGCACTGTACAAACATGCAGTCATCCTGTTTCTTGCACACCTCTCCTGCACCTTGCTCACAATTAATGAAACAAAAAGAGGTATCATAGCTACATTGGTGAGGAAATACTGAAGAAGGAAAGGAACCTTTTGAGGTGAGAGACAAGCTTGTCAGAAGAACAATCTCAAATAAAATGTCGGTGGTATAGTTAAAGTCATGATTAAGAGGTTTCTATCCATCTGAGCACCAAGGTTCTGGGGCAGCATTCCTGTAGGAGCCATGGGGCACAAGAAACCTCCCGAGGGTTAAGAAAAAATCATTCTCTTTGAATTTTTTAGCTTTCTACTACTCTGTGTTTACTTTGCAAAGTACAGTAATGTCCCCTCATTTGGTCCCAGAGATTAAAAAAAAATACAGTAAGAGGTAGTGCCTAGTCCAAAGTATTTTCTTAATCAACATAGACAACAGAATCAAAGGAAGAAAGATCTCTAAGAGCAATCATCAACTCTGAGCTCAAAATGACATTTGAAGGTACAATGAAAAAAAACATTAAGGCATGCAGGAGGACTGGTACTTCTCACATAATGATGATTACCTGTGGGACAGAAAACAAAAAATATGTAGAATAAATAGGCAGGAATAAAACTGTAGGATGAATACAGGACAGAAAGGTAAACTGCATCCTGCTGAACAAAGTGGGACTGACATCCATGTGCACTTGGTCTTACTGTAGTGGAACACTGGGTCACATCCTGAAAACCCTTACTTATGCAAGTAATCCCACTAAAATCAATGGGAACCATGACTGTAATGACTGCTTCCATGTCTCCACTAGGGATTGCAAGGTCAGGTCCATTTTCTCTGCAATATTGGATGAATGCTAGAAAATCAATATCTCTATTGAGACTTCTTCTTTTGGAGTAAAAATAAACCTGGATCATTTTGAGTTCAGATGTTCATTGTTCCTGGGTGTTTTTATAAATTTCTTTTGAAAGCAAAATGGTCAAATCAAAATGGAGTGAAATGCTCATCTTTTTTGGTGTGTTTTACAGCTTGTTGTTATACCTAGCTTTGAGATGCCATGAAGATTTAAGGCAACTTCATAGTTTTTTTGTAGTTAATCTTTACCTGTTAAAAAGAGACATTTTAGTTTTAGCAATTCCCTCTATTCAAATGAGTCAGGGCTGAGGGATAAGTGGGGAGAAAGAGAAGTCAGAGTCTATTATTTTAGGAATTTTGTTATTTAATGGAAAACTTTTTGGTCTTTTTGCCATAGAAAATTCAAAGGAGGGTTTTTTTTAGTAAAAAGATTTTGGTGCAGTCACAGAAATATAAGTCATTGTTATAAAGCATTGCCTTGGTAGCATGGGGAAAACTCTACTCAATTCTGTTCACGTTACAGGTTATTGTTATACTTCAATTACTATGGAGCACCTTCAACTATCATTTTGTTTGTAATGCCTAAAGCTAGCTTAGGGTATTTATTCTTAGTTTGCTTCTAAACTACAATTAAACCTACTTGTAATTGTGTTCAAATTGAACTTTCCTACTGAAATATGTTAAATTTCTGTGTTTAATTCCCTTATACTTCAATTGTGGTGGGTCAAAAGAAAATTATGATTAATCCAAGGCATACAAATTAATTATTTTAAGGGTTTTCTAATAGATTTATGTTTTTCTGCAAGCCCTTGATGGTTTGAATGAAATTTTAAGATGGATATCATTATTTTGGAGATGTGATCAGCTTCATGTCTGGCATGAACAGTGGTCTACAAAAGCAGTCATTTCACAGAAAAAAACAGCTAATTCCTAATATATTAGAAGTGTAATATCATAAATTAGGAGACTAACAAATAGGAATTGGTTTGTTTTCTCTCAGAGACAGTTCCTTGAAATGTTGAGAAAATACATCCCAAATCCATTCTATACCTCATGCATTCGGTTGACCCAACTCAAATATTTTTCCCAATTAACTTAAGTCAACAACGATTAATGGAAGGATCAGTTCTCTTTCAATCCAGATTAATAAGAATTATGGATGATCAAGAAATAAAAATGCTTCACTGCCCAGGTTTCAGCTAAGGTGATTGTATTTTTTCTGGGACCAACACAAAAGTATGGCCTTATCCTAGGATTCCAGCTCAGCTGGATTTACTGGCGTGCTGGGGAGCAAATCCAGGAATGTGTTCAGTCCCTTTTACCCACCTCTGCAGAGCTTGTTTCCCACCTGCTGTGTGACACATTAGCCATAACTTCTTCCCCTCTTGCACCACTGCACACAGGACTGTGGTTTGGCTCTGTGCTGCTAACAACATTATTGACAAAGCAATGCTCCTAAAGTAAAACAACGAGCTGTTGCAGCACTTATTTACAGAATAACGTGCACTTTTCAGATACTCCATGCTCCTGTTGGTTTTGGAGCTGTATTACTCACACAACATATTTAACTAGCACTAGCAGCCTTAGAGTACAAAAAGCACATAGGTGAAAATCCAGGAGAAAAACTGGCACCACTACAACCCCACACAAGCACAGCACAATACTACAGCAAGTAGTACCTGTGCCTTCATGGTGTGCCCTGCTTTACTTCATTATCTGATTTTGTTGTTATTATTGCAAATGAAGTTAACCCAAACCCCAAAGCAATGGACAACACTTTACAGTCTGTTTTTTAGCTATCTCTGCTGCCTACAGGATAAGATTAAAAATATTCCAGTTCTTGGAAAACTATAAAAATTAAGCATCAAAACAGGTCAGATACTTACATATATCTTTTTGATGTGCTCATGCGATAGGAGAGCAGATTGATAAAGGACAGAAGAAATGCTAAATATGCACCATGACAAACAGTGAAAAATTAAGTATTGTAAGTAACATTAATTACACTCTAGTAAGATGAATAGGCTGCTCATCATTAATGAGAATGTACACCTTTGTCTAAGTTTCACATCTACCTGTGATAAATGTGCTAACAGCGATAGAATACATCATAGTAACATTTGAATTAACAGCACACTAATAGATTGACATACAAGTATGAATAAAGCATTTAATCATAAACATTATACCACACCCAACGGCAAATTTTCTTTTTTGCATATGTATCAAGTAAAATGTATAAACATTACAATTTTATTTTAGTTTATGCTGATATAATCTAACGGTATTACCTCATACTATCCTAATATTTGTAATCCATACTATTGTATACTTACGTGGTAGCTTTTGGGAGACATTCAGGCAGTTTAATTAAACAGTAAGGGGGATTTCTGGATAGAAAGGGTGGGGCTTGATTTCAGGACAAACTACCCACCGGCTCTTGTCCATGTGGCAGGGATGGAATATTCAAACAATCTTCATGATGGGTTGACTCCAGCGCTTATGAAAGGATTATTTTAATTTACTTTTAATGAAAATTGAAGCAGGCCTGCTAGCCTACAGCTCTTATCTACATGTTCAGTAGCCTTCTCTCCTGTGTTTCCAGTGCCTTTTTCCAGGCCGGGAGGCAGAGGAGAGCCAGGCATGCAGCAGGAATGGCCAGCACTGCCTCCTGTGCCTGCAGAGCCCAGAGCGGCTGGGCAGCACTGCCTCCCCATTTTGGAGGAGCTGGGATGTGCAGCTGACATGCTGTGCCATGCCATGCTGTGCCATGCCTCCACAGCAGCCCTAAGGGGAAGGCCCCCCCAGGTGACAATGCCAGGCCGCTGTCCCTCTGAACGGCTCCTGAGGCTCCTGGGCCTGGAAGTCCCTCCAGCCGCTCTGGGAGAGGCCACCTTGCAGCGTGGCTGCTTTGCCACCACTGAGAAAGCGCTGGGAAGTGGCCGTGCCCTGCCACAGGGACTCGGGCAGGGCTGAGCAGACACTCGGGCTGAGCACCAGGACGCTGGAAGAGCAGCTTGGTGACACTGCTGCCACACGGCCCTGTGTCGCTGGCAGAGCAGACCGAGTGCGCTGAGGCAGAGGGGCGGATGTTTGGCACAGAGCCGGAGTGCACAGGCAAGCACTGGCACAAGGATCCTTCCTCACTCAGGGTCAAGGCTCCCAGCACGGCTGGGAAGGGAGAGGGCTGGATTCCACTGCACAGCTTCTCTCATGCACTGCTCCCAAAGTCTCCGCTTCAACAAAGAGCTTGACAGGCAGAGATGAGAGAGAGAAAGGAAAGAGAACAAGAGGAATCTTCTGGCTCAGTGGCAGCAAGCAGGGCTCTTGCTACAAGTGAGACTAACAAATGGTGTAAAGACCAACTGTAATTCACAAAACAAACATTGTGAATTAGTTAAACATTGCCAAGAGGGAATTGGTTTAGCCTAATAGTTTGCTGAAGATCATTCAAACAGTGCAAGCTCATCAGTGTACTTTTTATGCAATTAAGCAGATGGTTTAAAATACTTTATTGCCTGAGCTCACCTAGGCTGCACAGTATATGACACTGGACTTGTGTACTGCCTGATATAAAATAATGAGAGATATCATACAAGCAGTGTATGAATACTCAATGAACCCACCTGCATTGACCACAAAAAGGCTCTGTAGGTCAACCAGCCTATGGACACAAGCGAAAAATCATGTTTGCTGTCATGCCTGTAAAGCATGCTGTGCCAAGACAGCTTGTGCTGGTGATCTGCTGGGGGAAAGCAAAGCAGCATTCCAGGGGAAAGGAAGTCCCCACATGCAGAGCAAGGCACACAGACATGGTCAGAGCGCTTAAGTCTAGCTCTTCTATCTAAACTGACAGATTTCTCCAGGAGAACTGGAAGTCTTGAAAACTAGTGTAGGGATTTCAAACTGTTTGTATGTTTTACACTGCTCTACTGCCACACCAGCACACAAGCCAGTAAGACAATACAGTATGACTGCACCGGTAGCTGCCATACTCACATTGAAAGCGTATATTTTCTTCTTTGTTACATTACCTTGCTTTCCTTTGCATTCCAGCTGGCGACTTATTGATTAGGGAAACACTTCTGGGCTTCTCCCTCCTATGTAATAATCTTTATAATTCCACATTTCTAAATGCTAAAAGCACACTAATGCAAGCGGGAAGAATTCCCTCTGCTATTTCACATACTTAAGGAGAAGACGTTATCGATTCATATGCTTTACTCTAGAAGTGCTTTGCAAAGGCAATAAGTATTATTATTTTCATTTTAGCAAGAAGGAAAATGGCACACAGATTGCCCAAGGTCACCCAGCAGATCAGTAGAGAACCAGGATTAAATTCAGATCTTTTGGGTCTCTCTGCAGAGACTCTTCTGCTGAGCTATTTTGGGAAGCCTCCAAATGAACCATGGCCATGGATACACAACCCATTATCACAGTCTAAAAGTAATTTACGACATTCAAAATATTTTTCTCTAGTATTTTTTAATGGCTATAACTATGAAGTGAGTTCTTTGCAATAGCAAAAGAAGAGCTGAAAGAAGCAAAACCTTAAAATTTTGAGCTGAAGAAATTTACACGGGTTTAACTCCTACCTCCTGGACTCTAATGATGTTAACTCAAGCACTGTGTGCAGCAGCCACTGAAATTTTCTTGCACAAATTTTGAGTTGAACTCTGGGTCATGGAGACAATCTTCTTTTACAGTTTTAACAATAACTGCAGAAATGTATTCCTTATCAAAATTAATACAGTTTTGCAGAAATCGATCTACCTAAAGAAAAAAAAAGTAAATGGTGTGCAGAGATAGTAATCAGGTAACAAAATCTGAAGCTTGTGGAAGTTTCAATATGGTCCAAAAAAACCACAAGTTTGATAATCATGAGTCAGTACCACAAATGGTAAAAAATTATTCAGAAGTGTTTTTCCATATATATTTTGATTATTGGTTTCATAGAAATATTTCTCTTGGCACTGAATCTGCTCTTCTTTCCAAACCTTTCCTTTGCAGAAGCTTATTGTTGCCTGCAAATACAAGTCTTTCTTTACTAATAAATTGTCTCTGGCTCTTTTTCCCTGTCTCCCTTACATAAACACAGTATCCTTGGGTTGCACTAGCAAAATCTAAAAATTATATTAGTGGGGGGAAATTAAATAAATGACCTTTCACACAAAGAAAGTAAAATATAGTCATGTATTTTGTTATTTTTAATTTTTGTTACAAAGAGAAAAAATGCAGACTTGTTCTGTGATTTCCACAAGTCTTCTGAGTAACCTAGCATTTTGCTAACAACAGCCTCAACAGAGAAAACATAACAGAAAATGTTCACTCTACATGCAAACTATGCAAATATTGTACATCTCAATAATGTATTTTGCAATCAGTGTTTTAAATGGCTGTGATTCTGGAGATATTCTGGTTGTTCCAGGATGTGAGAAACAATTCATCTCTGGACACAAACAGTAATTAATTGGACTAATGCCTGATTTACTAACATGAACTCCACTTAAAACTTGCAGTAATTATTTTTTGTTATTCACCAGGGACAGTTGCTTTTCAGAAATTGATCAGTAAGAAATCAAAATGACAAAATTATTTTTAATACATTACTTTGCAGAAGTGTACCTTATCAGTATTTAATCTAAATGAGGTATTAACTCAAGTGGGTCAATCATTAACCTAATTTTAAATAACAACTTGATTTGTCTTGTTTTCTTCATTGATCGATAGATCAGTCTTTCAAGTAGTGGCATGAATAATCCCTAGGATAGAACTGATGGCTAAACTATTTATGAGCAATAACTTGGGATAAACTAAAATTCCACCTATGCAGTAGTCAAGATATGATCTTCATAGAAAGGGTTTTCTACATGCTTTGTATTCCTCCATGGGGCTTCTGCAGAAAAATGTGTGCAACACTGCACTGACACGTAAAGCATACAGGAAGGCAGACAGCTGAAATCCTTTTGGGGCATTCAGCAGTTTTGTGGTCAGCTGCGTCGATTATTTTACTTCTTAATTTGTTACTTTGTGTGGCTATCAACAATTTTCCAGTCACTCCTTTTAATTGAAGACTGAGGTTATGTTCTCCAAGATATAGATAGTAACATCTGGACATGTTGAAACCTAAATGTGTTGCCCCACACCACTGTCTCAAACACTCCTAGAGCAGTAAGGACCAATATCACAAGCATTTGATTTTCCATTGCCCCAGGGAAGACAGAGAAGTCTGTGATGTGTGTATAGTATCCACCTCAGAGCTGTCTAACACATTTTTGTGACTCCTCTGTCCTTTACAACACCATCAAATTAAAGAGGCAGAGCTGTTTATGTTTATATCCTAAATTAGAACAGAACCAGAAATTTTGCAATCTAATATGATGGGAAGTGTGTCTTTTTCCTGATCTGTTTTGAACATGTTCTATTTATACTTTTTAATCATTTAAGTCTAGATAACCTTGGTTAGGCAGCACAGAGCTGGAGCAAAGAGCAGAGACTGGAGGCTGGAGCACAGCCCTGACACTGAAAGTCTGCTGTGCTGTGATTGCAGTATTGCTGCTGGGAGCTGTCACAACACCACTGAGGGGAACTGCAGCCTCACCCACCTGAAGGCATCCAGTGCGTCATCCTGCCTTGTTCTCAGCCAAACCCATGGGCAGGGCTTGTGCAGTTACACTGCTCCTGGCAATTAGGAAAGAAATCCACAATATTTTAGCTCCCATGGAAGCTTTTGAAAATGTTTGCACGTTCCCTTTCAGGGATGTGGGGCACAAAGGAAATGTCTTATCTTCTTAGGAAATTTAGTATCTATATGTTAAAGATCTATTTATTTAGCATTAAGGAAAAAAATATTTTTCTCTCTGTAACCAGCAGCTATTGATATATAGCAACTGAAAAGCTTTGAAACCTTATTCCCTATTCTATATCTCATCAGAGCTATTAAAGAAAGACTGAGAATTGGAACATTATGCTGAATAGGTAGCATTCAATCTACCCATGTCACCTTACCAAGCAAGGCTTCAACTTCAAAATGTGCTGGTGCTTAACTGAGCCTCAGAACTTGCAAAAGTTGCAAGGAAGGCTGTGTTGAAACTGAATCTTTGGTGCCTGACACTATCAGGTACATGAAATTCATCAGCATGATAAGTGTTCCTGCATCCAGTATCAATAGCCATCTTTCTTACATGATACAAAATTAATCCTTCACTTGAAGCAACTTCCTCTTGGTCACTATATCTTATTCCTTGGTGACAAATGGACAGGATGTGCTACAGAGGAATTCAGCACAAAGGAGATGAGGCAATGTAAACAGCACAGACACGCTGTAAACCTCCCACTGCTCACCTCTGGCATTTCAGCACTGCTGTCGCCAGCTGCTCAGATGAATGCTAACTGTTAGTATTTCCCAAGCCTCAAACAAAGCAAACAGGAACTTTTTTCCCTTTTCACATGTGAGCATTATTTGGAATTGCAGGCCTCTAAGGATGGCAAGAACAGGGTACACTGATGAGTGGGCACTGGCTCCTCTGTCAATGCCAGCTTAAGGTACTTTAGAGAGAGTAAGGCTGAGCTCTGAGTTCTCAGCCTGTGGTTGCCTGACACAGTCCAGTTCAAACAAGCCTGATAATGACAGCTCTCTTGAGAGCTGTCACATCATCACATTAATAGTACACATTAGACTGAAATTTCTGAAGCTTCTTCAGAAAAAGATTTTCTCTGGCACCCATTTGAGGAATCTGTTTTTTTGACATACATCTTGAAGTCTTTATACTTCCTAAAAACATACTGACATTTAAGAAGTGTATTCTTTGGCAATATTTAAATATGTTACATTTTGCAGAAATAAGATGGCAAAGGTGCTTGCAATTCACTTGGGAACAATTTTTGAATTTAACAAAATCCTGCTATTTCTGTGATCTTTGATATTTTGTTGAAATAGCACTAGAACACCTATGTCTAGCAATAAAACCTAATTTAGTTGGACTGTTCAAATAAATCACATTTCTTAAATGTGCTCACAACATTTCTTTCAATTACCTTCTCCCCATGTATATTTGAGATTTTCCAGTCTCAGTCCTCTGGACTTTCCCCCACAGAGAGAGACACAAGGCTCCACAGTGCTGCATCACACTGGTTATAGCTTGAGTAGGTTCAGGAAAGTTCCCAAGTCCATTAGGTTTACCTAAAAGCTGACAAGATTACAAAGCTCTGTTGTAAGAAGTATAGATCCAGAACTTCCAAGTGAGGCAAAAAAAATCTGATCATTTTATCACATAGCAAGAAAGAGAGACATTAATATATTTAAAATATTTAAAGCAGCATTTTCTGCATTAAGAGCATAGTCAGATTTAGCAAGGTCATCTTCAGACTCTTATTGCTGTTTCTAACTTTTGCCTGACTAGCAACAACCTGGAAAATATCACACTTCCATTTTCACACCCATGGCACTCATACTGCATGGCAAAACATCATTAGAAACAATGGATTTAGAGCCCGATGAAACCAAGATATTTACAGCCTTGTCTAGCTCAGGAAACTCCTCCATTTCAAACTCACTTACACAGATGCAAATGACAGCATATTTAACACTTGATTTAAATGTCTTATTAAATCTTATTTATTAAAAAATTATTAAATATGCTATATTTCTAGTTCAGAAGGATGTCTTTTCTATATGAAAGATTTTTGAGTAGTCTATGCAGTTAAATAAAAAAATAATTTTGGCATCTTAAAATGCAAGCATCATCATTCTAGGAAAAATTCAGGCATGCTAAGTGTCCCTCACAAATAGGGTGAAGTTATGTATATCTGTAAATGAACAGGGTACTTGTTTATGCAATAATGTGAGTATGTGAAATCTGTAACATAATGGCTTCTCCAATATTCTGCATTTCTTACTTCCATTGCCACCCAATGAATATGCAGCCTGAAAGGACAGAGCAGTGCTAGGAGGATGGCTGGCAATGCTGGCATCAGGATTGCTAACAAATGCCTGGCATTTCAATCAAAGGCAAGGCATGCACTGGACAGGATGAGCCAATGGGAATTGATGCCCAACCAGATGCTGTGCCAAATCACTTGAATTTCTGCCCAGTGGCAATTGTGCAATAGCTGGAAGTTTGGATGCACATCCCTCATTGTGACTATGGTCATACTAAAAAGGGTGAATTAACTCAATACAAAGCTGCTTTCAGTTGGATGTGAGGGCTAACTGGAATGTGTTCCAGTTCAAAGCAGGGGAGCAGACAGTGACACTTGTTACTAAACAGTGGCTGGCAAACGGCTCACGAAGAATAGACCTGAGGCAGCAGTCTCTGTGTCCATGGGATATGTATTACTGAGGGAGGAAAACAAGAATGTAACATTTCCAAGATTCCTCCTCTCGTTTGGCAGCAAAGGTAGAGCTGGGGGAAGGGAGTGAGGAGACAGCACCACAGTGCAGAGAAGCTGTATGCTCTATTCTCTGTTTACATTTAAGGTAAAGAGAGTAGACATTGAGGGTACAGAATCTTCTGTAAATCAGTCCAAAGAAACAGGTTTTGTCACTACAATGTTACTTTAAAACTGCTTACCAGGAGCTTTATTTGGGGTACAAAGGTGAGGCCCTGTCCCGACCTCATACCTCTGATGCAGAGGTGGAGTTGCTGTTGTGACCTCTTCTATCAGTCACAGAGGAAGACAGCAGATTATCTTGTTCCAAAGTGCAGCCTTAGAAGATTAACATATATCCACAGGTATTCATGCTTCAGAAATCCCTTCTATAATGTGCCTACTCACCTAAAGCCTGTAGCCATGCTGCCTTTGGAGTTACTCACATTTACACCTGTTCTGAGCAGCCATCATCTCCCAGAAAACAGCCATGGAACAAAGAGGATGAAAGTGCTGGTCCTGCATTCCCCTCCCAGGTGGATACAGCTTGAGCTATACCAGCATTAATGAATAAATCACCATCTATATATAAGCATATATATGGAGATTTGAATACTATTATGTAGGTTTATATATACCCCAGTCTCTTTATATTTCTGTCATACAAGGCATCAGCTCAGTTCCATTTTATGTGGATGTTTGCCCTGGGTTTTGGCTGGGACAGAGTCAAATTTCTCACTAACAGCTGGTACAGCAGTGTGTTTTGGATTTACTATAGATTTACTGTACAATCTTGTTGACAACACACTTATGTTTTGCTTACTAAGTAATGCTTACCCTAAATCAAGGACTTTTTGGTGTCATGCTCTGCCAGAGAGGAGCTGCACTAGGAGCTTGGGGGGCATGGCCAGGGCAGGTGACCTGAACTGGTCAAAAGGATGTTACAGAATGTCATGGTACAGAATGTCATGGACAGTGTATAAACAGGGGGAGCTGGATGTGAGGGCCTGATCAGACCCAGATGGGCTGGGTCTCAGCAGATGTATTGGGCTTTACTTGCATTTCTTGGGGTTTTTCCTCTGCCCTTGTCCCTTTCACTATTATGCTTTAAAGTATTTAAATTATTAAACTATTCTTATCTTAACCCACAGGTTTCACCTTTTTTTCTGATTCCCCTCCCTGTTCTGCCATGGGGAGGCAGGAGGGGAGGGAAGGGGATGAGCAAGTGGCTGCACAGAACTTAATTGTGGACCTGAGGTACACCGTGACAATTCTAACACATGGGTGTAAGTTCTGTTCTTTGTTATCTGTGATGACTTTTCCTTTAGCAAGTTTTTCTGTATACTCTCTTGTTTTGTCGATCTATGCCTTGGTGTCTTTGTTTCTCAGATGAAGTTCTCTCTTTCAAACAGCAAGCTTAGACCTCAGCTCTTCCACCTAAATTACGAAAGAGAATTGGTAATTAAGTTTTAACAAGATTTAAATGATATTAAAACCAGACAGTTAAAAGGAGACACTGCCTTGGGCTTTGTTGTAAATTTGTATAATTATTTTTAGTTCTCTGGAGGATGCATGATTATGTTTCTGTATTTATAAAAATACTGCCCTGGAGGCATGAAAATGAATTTTATAGTCCACTGATTTGCATATTAATGTCGGTCTTATGGTGTCAAATGTATTTTTTAGCAAATAAATGTCCATGACAATTATCAACACTTCCAAAGAGTTTCATAATATATTTGATCTGGATTAATTAATTCTTATTTTAAAGCGAAGACAAGATAAGAAAGCCACAAGAGCACAATGATAAAGATATAGGAGACGAATGAGCCAGATGAACTAAACAAAACAAGTATGGATTTTTAATTATTAATTATAATAATTTTGGTAAATGAGTATTAAGTGCTGACTCAGGTTCTGGTCCAAATCTCTTTAAAAGCTCTTAGTCTGTAGATTTTTGACAATGCAGTTCTGTATGTTTGCCTTCCCACAGAAACATCATCACTGGGAAAATCATTCCATAGATCAAGTGTCCTCATATACTTTTCAGATTGAGGATAAAAAAACAGGGACAAAAGCTATTGGTTGCTACAGTAAAAGATCACAATAAGGAGTTGGAACTGTAATGTTTAAAGCTTGTATCACCAGTAGGACAAAAGCTGTGGCTTTACGGTGCAAGATCATGGAAGCAAAGCCATCTCTTCCATGCTGCTACATACAGGAAACTGTAGTTATGTTAAGGTTTGTTGTTCTCATCTATAAATCCATCCTGCACAATCCTAATAAATTCACAGTTGCTCTAATTTGTCTTGCATTTCTTAATTTTTAAGAGGCATTTTGAAAGACAGAAATCCTGTGCCTGAAGGGCCAAGTAAAGCTGTAGACTTTTGGATCTTGTCTAGACAATACAGTGTCAGTTACAATATTGTACTAGTGAAGAATCCGGTCTTGTTACATGTATGTAGACAAAATTCTTACCAGCATTCAGTCAAAAGACAATGAACTCAATGGGAGATTTCTTTGTGCATGAAGGGAAAAATTACCATCATAGTTAATAGTAATCCATTTTGTTATCAAGATAAATCCACTGGCCTTGCAGTTTATCTCCCCATGGAACTAATGTATTGTCAACTGAAATAATGTGTTATTATCACTACAATAATTATCTTTGTAATAATCTTAAACAATTATTTGGATTAGAAACCTGTCATATTGTCCAAGTTTATGAGGAGAGCTAAATACAAGTTTTGTGATTTTTCCTCACAGAGAGTAGAGATGCTTGTTGTGTGCCAAAAACTATAAAAGCAAGTGTCATCTTAGTGTCTAATAGTAGCAGATTAGGTGTATTTTACAAAAATGGTCAAATACCAGTCAACTGCTGGCTCAGGGAAACACTTGTTAGGCCATAAATGATTGCATGTTCAGAAGTACAATTTCCATAAAGTCTCATTCAAGGAGATACTAATATTAATAGTCATTACTTAAATGTGACAAAATGCTGTCACACAGGGAACATACACCTGACATTCTCCACCAGTCCCTTGCAAACTTAACTCCTGATATACAAACTTTTCCACCATGTACATCAGCCAGAATATTTAAAGGTAAAGCAAAAATACTTTAAAATAAAATAAAAATAAAATAAAATTTCAATAAAAGCAGTCAAGACCGAGCAAAATGTTTCTGTGATGCTCTGATGTTGATGGCCAATCATGTATATAATCTTGGGAATGAAACAAGGTAGTCTGAAGAAGCAAGCACAGAAAATTCTTGAATTCCTTATTTTCTTTCTTTTTTTTCTTTTTTTTTAAACTAAGGAATCTTTGGTAGGTTTTGAGATCTTTTGCACTTGGAATTTTGTAGCTGTGATCAATTTTGTACTCACAACTGAGGATGTGCTAAACATTGGCTTCAAGATGAATGGCAGGCAGAGGTGGAAAATCCCCAGTTCCTTGGAGTACAAAGAGGAAGAGAGCAACTGAAGTAGTGGCAATGGATCAGACATGAGCACAAAATCTCTGCCCAATCCTGTGTGGAGTCTGCCAGGCAAGGCTGCTCTTCAAAAATCCCTGATCAAATCTGAGCTAGCAAAGTTGTATGAGCATGGACTTCTCTACATATGAGACTGGAATATTTCTGACTCAGAATCACGTGCCACAAAACCATATTTAATGTCTTCTATTTATGACTTCTAATATTTGACTACAGATAGAAAGATGTACTTATTGTTAGCAAAATATAACTACTTTATATTTGCAGTACAAACCATGCATAAATAAAAAGTAAAATTTGAGGGTAGGACTTATTTATCTTCAAGAGTTTGCCAAAGATATAATGATGCTTATATATGCAAAATTATAAACAGTACTGCATTCAACAAATAAGAGGTATTTAAAAGAGTTACCATAGAGATGTAGCTCAGGATTTTAAAAAAATATCTTCCAGTTTTTCTGTTTTTCCATGGTTGGCCTAGGGTTAAAAATAAATTCAGAGGAAATACTTTTACACATACGCAATCTGCTTCATCAATGAGTAAAGTTTTGTAGGCAAATGATCAGAATTGCTATCTGTTCCAATAAGTTTCTTTTTTATTGATGTTGATAATTAGGGATCAATTACTGTTTGGCCTGGGCCAGCCTGTTCTGTCCCTTTGGGATGCAATGCTCCCAGAAAAAGGGCAAAGGGGCCTTCCTGTCTGTGCCATTGCCATGGAGGAGTTTAGTTTACTAAAAGAGTAGCATCCAAGTGGTTCTGACAGTACTCCAAGATGAGGAGGAATCCCAAATATTTGAATTTGTTAAACCAATATAATTCTGCCCTATCCCTTGTTCTGTGTTGTTTGGGTTGTGAACTGTTCAGTTGTAAGAACGGTGAAGGTAAAACTGCTGCTAGGGTTATCCTTGGTCTGCACAAAACCAGCACCACAGAGAGGCACTGGAAATCAGACAACAGTGTGTACCTGTGTAGCCACATAGCTAATGGAATGCTACAGAAAACTGATTTATTACCAACATCTTGTTCCAGGAGTTTCCAGCCCTGTTTCATACTTTGAATGCCTCATTATACAGAATCTGCACCTCTGGACTCTTCCTTTTCTGGGTGGTGTCATTTTGAAGTAATACATTATCAGTTTCCATCAGCTGGTGATGCATTACGAGAACACATCAGAGAAACAGCTGGCTCAGTCTCTCAATCCTTAGCGTCCAGCAGCTGCTGACTGCCATGATATATTACATGAACTCTTCAGTCTATCATTGTAATACATCAAAACAAGGCACTGGTCTGAAGGTGTATTACTCAAAGAAAGGCAAAGCTAAGTGAACCTGTCCAGGAGAGGGGTTCTGGTATAATTATGGAACAGAAGTTACAGTACACTGCTCTGAGAAGGTTTGTTAGCTTCACATTTTTGGTGCATTGGTAAAACACATTTTTCATTCATACAATTTGTACTATAGGGGAAGGTTTCTTTCCTACTCAGTTTGGAGACAATCTCAACAGAGTTCTGTAAAAACACTCCAATGTGCTCTGTATAAGACAGGCAGCACATATAAGGGAGTCACACAGGACACACATATAAGGGAGTTCAGCTGTAAGCACCAATTCCTATTCTTTTCATTTCTTGATGGAAATCCCAGACAAGAACCTGATATTTGAGAGTGGTAACTGAAAGCATCTTACCAGTGGGTTCTAACTGCTCCTTCATTTGGTGACACTCTCAGCAGGTTCCAGGTGATGCTGTGAGTCTGCAGAAAAGCAGCAGCAGAGAATAGGGCCTGAGGTATTGTCAGGGAAAGAGCTGGAGCTGAGAAAAATGAGAAAACAGAAAGTGAGACAGTCATCTGCAAAAAAATATAAAAGATTATTTAAAGTCAAGCCTTTTCATAAGAGTTTAATTGACTGTGGCTACTTACATCAGACTTCACCTTGATGGATGAGCAGGAGTCTCCCATTGTTCAGGACTGCAAACTTGACATAGGAATATCTTGGGCTGTTAAACTGATGACAAACCTGTTTCCTCCTCTTGGGTCAGAAGGGGTGGCTACATTTCTCTCTTCATTTAACCAGAGTTTCTATTCTGTCCAAAACACAGGAAATGGTCCCAAAGGGTTCCCTCTGGATTGGTTGACATAGAGAGTTGGAGTATGAACTGAATTTTTCACCTGCAAACCCATGGATGACAGACAGGATATGATATGAAGTCCAACCAGTTAGAACTAAGGCAGTGAAAAGTTCTCTTGCCTATAATGCACAAGGTATTATCTCCCAGTAATTTTTCAAAGACTCAGCTGCCTAACCACTTTTCTACCTATCTCAAGTTCCAGCTTCTTTATCATGGGGTCAGGATAACTCCTTCAGTATTTGCTGCTGCCTTCACATTGCAGTTTTATTGGTGCTGCTGCAATATTAACCTCCGTGGTCCCTTCCTTCTCCTGCCTGTCATGCTGCTGTATGCTCAGTTATGCCCTGAGAATTGAACACTTTCCTGATGAAAATTCCTGCAACCTTACTGAAGTCCTTTTCTATCCAGTTTCTCTAATTCCAAGTAAACTTTGGTGGGTTTGATTGTGATGAACATACTAAAACCAGTGTGTAATATGGTATTACTTCAATGTGTCTTTTTCTCTTTCCCTGCTATACTTCATTGCTATAGCATAGAATATTTTAGTCAGAGAAGACTTATAACAATCATCTAGTAGATCTAGATACAGAAAAAGCTTTTTTTGAGTGAGAGTTGCTGCACCTGAATGTACATTACTAGCAGAATAAAACCCCCAGAATTTAACTTCATGGTGAATTAGGAAACTGCTCATGTTTTTCTGCTCATGTTTCTGTCCAGTAGAAGCACCAAATATCTAATGTTCTTAGGAGGTAATTGAGAACATAAGGTGACCTGAGATGGGGACAATGGACAGCCGTTTGTTTAAATACATAGTATATTACAAGAATCATGAATCCAAGACATATCTGAGAATGAACATTTCATCAGTATGTTACATTCACCAGAACAATTTTAGCTCCTTGTTAATGTTTACAAGATTTAAACTGCCCTTTATTTACAAAAGAGATAGTTCACACTGATATGTGTGACAAGGACCCCTGAATAAAATATGCAACAAGAACAGATTAAAAATGTGGTCAGTAATGACAATACATAAGGCTATTACACACACTTTTGTAAACCTTGAAAAGAATTCAGCATGTCATGGGTTTAGTTGTGAATGTGGCTGATGTGCCCTTTGCTGCAGTATCTTGCTGTATTGCTGTTGTGGGATGGTGTGAGAACAATAAGGACAATAGAGACACAGGGTGGCACATAAACACCAGTAACAAAATAGCAGGAAGGAGAGGAATTGATTAATGGATGATATCCCATAAGGATGTCTTGATGAGGGGACAGGTGAGACAGCTGCTGAGATAAAGAGTGCCTCAGTAAAAAGATTTTCTTTCACCAGCTTTCTGGCTTTAAAATATCTAAGTCTTGCAGAGTGCACCTTTTCAGTAAAATGTGAAAGAGCTGATCCATAGCAACATGGCTGCCTGAGGTGTGTGCCCTCTTTGTCCCATGATGTGGGAACTACTGTGGCCTCCCAAGTTTCCCTTACTGACACAGTGAATCAGTCTGTCCCAGATAAGAACATGGATATTGTCACAGGAACAGGGCAAAATAAGTACACTATAAGAATCAGAAATGCTGTGCCACTGGCCATTTTCCAGTGTCACTTTCCTGGTACTGAAAGCAAAGTAATCAGAAAATAAAAATAAAGTACTGTTTAAACATCTTTCAAGGAAAATCAGCAGATTAAAAATTTATCTTTTGGTAGCACTTGGATTATGTGGGTATAAACTGTGTAACTGTGCTGGTATATACTGAGTTGTGCAACTACTTGTGATTTATTTACTGAAAGGGCTGGATTTAGCAGTAGTAAAGTAGTCCATGATTATCTGATCTAGTGGAAAACATTCCTGCTTGTTGCAGGGCAGCTGGACTATATGATCTTTAAAGGTCTCTTTGAACCCAAAGATCTCTGTGACTTGGGCCACACATTGCCTGGTGGAAGCTCACATGGAGCCATGGAGCAAAGCTGGATGGAAACAGCCTTTGGTCACAAACTTCTCCCAGTCCTCATGCTTTACCCTGCACATCCTGAAGGGAATGATACGTGAAAAAACAAGTTCCTGGAAAGTATATCACACAGACAGGAAATGCATAGTATCTATGTTGAGTCACTTCAGCTTTCCTTAGACAAGACACAAAAGGAGCTTTTGGAAGAAAAAATTAATTGCTCTACTTCTCTCTCTGGTGGATACTACCAAAGTAAGACCTGAGTGGGTGTCTATTGGGATCTATGGAAAAAATAATGTTTCAATATATTCTTATGTTTACACTCAGCAGCATTTTGAACCTGAAAAAAGGCAGTCTGCTTCACATATACCCATAAATTATACAAGAAACTCCTGTATTCTCTTACAACAGCCAAAGCTAGGTGGCCAGTTAATGACCTCAAGAGATTTGACAAAATATTTTTTTCCTTACAATCTTCTGCCTGTTTATTCCGATTGTCCTATGTGACTTCAGGGCACATGTGGTTACTTTCCTAAACTGGTACCTAATACTACAAGCTTTCTAGAACATAAAAATTTTCTGCTTCCAAGCACCATGTCCCTACCAACACAGGGATAAAAATGGTGGTTATTGTACACACCTGTTCACACATAATATATAAATAAATCCATTTCATTAAGCTGAATGAATCTATTTATCAGGCCAGGGCACACCCACACTGTAGGTAATGTTTAAGATGCACATGGAGATCAAAGAATCAAAATCCAAAACTGCTTATGCAACCGTATTTTGTTCTTTTACTAGCCAATGAATTGATGACAAAAATGAATAAATAAAGATTGACTACCTTTTGTACCTTCCTCCTCCAAGGAACTTGGAGCAGGAGACCCTACATAGAAGATCACTATTTTTTAATCTCATCTAGGAATCTTGAAGTTAGTGTAGCACTTGATTCTGGCACTCTCTGCAGCATCAGTGTTTCGTTGTCAATTAGTATTTGGACAACAGAGTTGCTAAGCTGTTCTGCTTCTACGAAAATAATTTCTAGTGTTGACTACAATTTCCTCTTCATTTCTATATTATAAATCATCTTAAGCTTGTCAAGGGTATTATTAATCACTTATTGTTACCTTTTTCAATATAACTTGAAGACCAACATTCCCCAGCCACAAGTGTCAACATATTAAGTACTGTTCAGACATTTGAACATAATATACTGTTTCTAAGTCTTCCGTTGTATTACTAGTAGGATAATTATTACAGCAAATGATAAAATACTGCAAAATTGTTTTCTCCCCCCCTTAATAACATAAATAAAAGAAGCAATTAATTTCCTACAATAAAAACAGGCAATACAATAACGTACAAATGTGGAGTTTCTTCATTATTGCATCAAATTGCAAAACGGAAACATATAATTTCAAAAGGCTCATAAGCAAAAATGGAAACACAGCTGATGTTGCGTCAGCATGTAGCACAAAACTGTGAAGCTTGCACAGCTCACAGCTAGTCTCCTCAAATGAAGCAGCTAACTTTTCTAAATGAAAATACATAACACAAAGAAGCTTCTCCTTTTGCTTTTTGAGGCTATACTTCCAGAATTTAAGGCAATTTTGCAGGATATTACTCTCCATCCAATACCATAACCTTATAGCATCACCGGTTATTTTAAAACCTGTCTATCACACAGATCTATGTCTACAGCTTTATTGACACATCTTGTGACAGATGGCAATAATGTTTTCAAATGGAATCAATGTACCTCTAAACTGATACACCTTCCTCTACAGCCCATATATTTATCAGATGTATTTTTATACCTCTTTCTGCAGTGCTATTTTGGTTTGTTTGGTTTTAGGTTGCTGAGAAAAGGTAATACATTTTCTTTGACATCTTGTGCAATTTTACAAGTATTCAGGGCACATTCCCTGCTTTGCATGGAAAATGTATTTGCACAGTTGTCAGAATGATGGACAAGGGGAGAATGATAGGAAGGAGCAGTGATCTTTGCTTGTTATTACATACAATAGCCCAGTAGGAATCATGATGTGTTGGTGAGACAAACTGTGTCCCATTCTGGAACATATTAAGTTTGTCTCCAGGACACACATGACTTCACTAGGGTGTCTAACCTCATTCATAATAGATGCTAATCTTTTCAGGGCTGACTGATGACAGCACTTCCTGCCCTTCACGGAATTAGAGCTGGGTTTTATCAAAGGACTCAAACTGCCTGCTAATTAGACTAATTCCCTTCATCATGAATTATTTATTTCCATTGGTAACCGACCACTGTGACATTAATGGGTTCTGCTCAACTTAGTTTCATACTAATATACACTATAAGTTAAATGTTTAAAAACTCCTGATACTTCACTCCAGGTCAAGTGTATCTTCACGTAGATCTTGATGTTTTCAATATAGGTTTGGTAATTAAAGTCAAAGTGCTCATTGCTAAAAAAAAGAAAGAAAAAGAAACTAAAGCATAATTTTAAAATTCTGAAATCAAGCTGTTGGTTTGTTGGTTTTTTCCCCCCAAATGTGAAGCAATATACACATATTTATGACTGATAATAGGAGTCCCCATCTGCACTGAGAGGAGAATTCAGCCAGAACATGTAGTGCCTCTGTATTCAAAATTTTCACTCAGTTCAAGGAGTTTTTTGTGTTTAGTATCAAAAATATGTTCTTTACCTAAGTAGCAAGTATCAAATATACAAGCACAAGAAAGTATATCTGGCAGACAGAAGCTCTGCAGGAGAATGCCAAAGGCAGAGTGTGATCAACACTGAGATGAAACCGGGAAAAATATAAAGCCCCATTCAGGGATGTCTTAGCAGCAGGATCTGAGTAGTGTAACAGAGGTCATCTATGCAACGTGTACAGGGTCTCAGCATGAGAGCTGATGGGTGGATTTTGGCATCACTGTCCACATGTTACATTGACAACAGAGAAAATCTGTGGAAGAGCAACAAAAATTTAGAGCAATTCAGAAAACATGACCAATGGGAAAGATTGGTAGTAATGTTTAGAAAAGAATATGATGACATCTTCACTTTTGCAGAACGATGTTATGGTTAGCCTGGTGATCAGTTTCCTATGTGTCTACAACAAGCAGAACAAGAGAGAACCATTTCAGTCTGAAGCCATGAAGAAAAGTTGGGAAAAGTTTTCTAGGAAAGAAAAACACATATCCAGCCTGGATAAGAAGGTTGTAGAATTCTCAGCACTAAAGGGATTTTAGCTTCGGCCAGATAGTCAGATCATTGTTTTTGAAGGTTTAGGTGGATGTGAATTGATAAAATTATTTTCTGAGGCCCAAAAATATTTGAGTTCGATTACTGGAATGTAAGTTTACCTTATAAAATTCTTAAGGATTTTGCCATTTCTAAAGAAAAAACTTCTAATTAAAAGTTGTTATTATTTCTCAATGATAAGAATGTCTATTTTAAGAGCATTATATGAAGAATAACACTTCAGTTTTCTAGAACTTAGCTATTAGTCTTTTTCACTGGCAATACAGACAGTTAATTTATTCAATTCCAATTAATTAATGGAATTTTTGTGACTCATGCACAGGATAGTATAGTTCAGGCTGTATGTTTTACAATGGATTTTTTCCTATTGTGGTGGGTGGACCCTGGCTGGATGCCAGGCTCCCACCAAGCTGCTTGATCTTTCCTCTCCTCAGCATGACAGGCAGGGACAAAATAAGATGGAAGACAACTCGTGGGTCAGGATAAAGGTAGTTTCGTAAAGCAAAAGCAAAACACATGAGGAAGCAAATGAAAACAAAAGGTTTATTCTTATATTTGCCATTAGCAGGCAATGTCCATCCATTTCCCAGGAAGAAGGGCTTCAGTATGTGTAGCAATTGCCCTGGAAGACAAACCTTGTTATAACAAATGCTCACCTCATCCCCACCCGAACTCCCTCCCTAGCTGTTACATCTGAGCACACACTGCACACTATGGAACATCCCTTTGGTCAGTTTGGGTCAGCTGTCCTGGCTCAAGCCCCTCCCAAGGTCTCGCCCACACCCAGCTTCCTGGGTGAGGGGGGAAGCCCTGGGGAGGCAGCTTGGAAGCTGTGTGAGCACTGCTCAGCAGAGGCCAGAACAGCTGTGTGTTACCAACACCTCTGCAGGAACAAAGCACAGCACCGGGGGGGAAATGAACTCCATCTCAGCCAGACCCAACACACCTGCTTACCTGAACTCTTTAGAAATCAAGAGACAGCATTCTGCTTGCTCAGGGATGCCACCTTTGAATTGCTTCTCTTTCAGCAAAATAGAAAGGCTTTTCACATACTACAGAGCTGGGCTCAGAGCTCCAACACATTTTATACAAACTCATTACTCACCGGTGCATATTCCCACTCAGCTCACAGAATAGGTTTTATTCCAGTTTGATTATCCTGTCTGTGAAAAATGAGAAAGATGTATACAACACATCAGAAGAATCAATAAGAGGCTTGTTTGGAGTAATATTTGTAATGACAAGGTGAGCTTAAAATAATAAACAGCAGAAGACAGTTGGACACTTTATATCCCTTAGCCTAATAAAGACTTGGACTACAGTATATTTGATAAATAGTCTTTCACTTGATAGCCATAAAAGAACATGTATCTCTCTAACCCACAGTGATAACACTACCTAGGCATTGGTAGCTAGATAGAAATGAACAGAGATGAGATTCAATAAGCTCATGTACATTTCTATCACAGTGTGAGATACTTTGGCTGTGAAAATAAAGGTGTTATTTTTCCACTGTTGAAATAATACAGAATCAATAAGAGGCAACTGTGAGCCTCAATAGCATCAAGGGGTTTCTGTTGACATTCACAAACCAAATGAGCAGAGCTCTGCTGGATTGAGATGTCACCAGAAACCCCAAGATGGCATTACAGCCTTGTTTTTGTAAGTTGTGGTTTTTTGCAATAAACATCCAATTGCCTTTTCATTTTAATTAAAAAGTCGCTTTTTACAACTTTTTCTGCTTTTCCTGTTCATCTTTTTTTTCAGGTTATCTGCTCTGCTCTACCTGCCTTCCTCCTTTCCTTCCACCTCACTCTCCTACCTCCTGTCTCAACCAACCTCTTCTTCCCTTTCTCTCTTTTCTGATTTACTTTCTTTCTCTCCTGGTTCTTTGAATTCCCAAATCAAAATATGTCTGGAATGACTTTGCTCAGTGTGTAACCAGCACTCCCTAATGTCCCTGTGCTAGCACACACCCTTCCTTCTGCTCTGTGGATAGACTATCCTATTAAGCCAAATAAAATGTCACTCATATACTGCTCATTATTTGTATGGAACAAGAGTGACCAAGTATTTTCTGATGCAGCAATATAAAATAGATTTCATTTGAGAGCTAATAATACCTGACACTCGAACAGACACTTCCATCCAGTGATCTCAAACCGTTTCACAGGCATTAATGAATTACATCTCACAACTGTGCTCTGACAAACAGGCTATTCCCACCTCACAAGTGGAGATGACTGAGGAGGAAAGAGAAAGGTAATTTGTTATTACAACGTCTCTCAGGGCCCAATTCTTCACTCTTGTATTTAAAGGGTTTCTGTCACTGGCTTCAAGCCAACACTGAGTAAATAACATTACAGAGCTCTCAGATGTTCCAAGCATTAGTTCTTTAAAATGAGATCCCTTCACTTTATATAGCAGAGTATGTTCTCCTTGCAAACTGGGATATAGACACCTTTGGGGACATTTTATTTTATAATGCCAGTTCATAAGTTACTAGAGAGAAGGACATTATGTACTAAATGGCCCTGCCATCATAAATTCAACCCAGTAACCCACCTTCTGATTCTTTACAAGCCTTTTTAAAGGAGGAGGGTTCTTGAGAGGGAGGTTTTTTTAAAAACGGGATATGAAAAATGTATCCTTTTGTAAAAAATTAAGGTGTGACTGGAAGCATATCTTTCAGCACCATAAAAACCAGCTAAGATCAAAAAATAAGAGGAGAGCGAGCAGATAGCTCTCACAAAATGCATGTCAAAGAACTTGGATAGACTGATAACTACAATTTGTTTGTTAGGAAACCTCTCTCCTCTTCGGAGTAGGTGAGGGTTTTATAGACACTGGTATAACTACAACATCCAGCTGCTGCTTTTGAAATAAAAGAACAGGTCTGTGATTAGTTACAAGCCACCTACATGCATAAAAGGCACCCCTGCAAATTCTGTTGGTGATGGGCTCTTTGCAGAACATTGGTTTGAAATCAGTCTCTATGCTAAAATGAACAATTAGACAGCTGCCACAAAGCCAGCATCATTTTGGCTTCACATCTGCACATCACTCATCAGAATAGAGCCCATGTTTCACTGGGCTTTTGGACAGGATCTAAACAAAGCAGTTGGTGAACAGTATGAGACACCTGGGATCATGAAGGACTCAGCATTGTGCAGAACACTGCCAGTCACAGCCACAGGAATTTTCAGAGGAGTCTTCATGTGTGATCATATGAGAAATAGAATCAAATTACAGAAAACTTCACAGAGAACCTTCACTTATTATAGTGGCCATTTATTAGAACAGCATTTAAGCTCACCAGAAGTCCAGTGCCTATTACACTTATTCCTTTATCTTGGTAATTTACAAGGGCTATAACTTTGACAAAATTATTTTTTTTTGTGGCAAGATATTTGTGTTCAGCTAAAGTTATGTCCTTGATAGTGTTGGAGGGAAGGTGGAGTTTAGGCACCCAATGAGCATTTTGAACAAAAGTCCATGGGTAAATTCAGCAAATAGTAATGAAACCACTTTTTTTCAGTTCCTTTAACTCCAGTTCCAGGAAACTAAAGCTAAGAGGTATCAGCTTTGTTTCATAACATCCAATTATGTAACTACCACTATTTCTAGAGATACTGGCCTGTGAAAATTACTCTTTCAGTATATGAAGGAACCAAATAACAAAACCCAAACAGTAAAACTTTGCTGTTTATGCATGAGAAGATTTCGAACCACTCAGTGAGTCATTTTATGAAGCAATTAACTTTCCTTTTTATGCAGATATTTTTTCTTCGTCTGCCACCTTTTTAATCGTCCTTTGCATAAATTGTAAAATAATTTCTCATTCCCTCAGAAACAACAGCTGCATTGTGAACTCCTGAATTGGCATGTCTTTGGAATATATTATAATAATTCAGAAACTGCTGCCATTTCTGTCAAGCCTTCATTCATATGAAGGTTGCTTCAAGCGTCCCATGCTCCCTCCCCCTTTCACTGCTGTTGCTGATCTCAGATTGTCCAGTTGCTGCCCCTGCTCTCCCAACTCCTTCTCCCGCCTCCAGTCTCAGCCCTTTCTCTCTCAAGCTCGACACAGATCTCCTTCCCTTGCCACTCCCTAGAACTGGCTCTCTGTAGCCTTCTCAGTCGAATTAGACACAAATGACTTGTCTTGACTTCCAAAGCCCTTTGTGGCCTGTCTGCCCACCACTGACCCTCTCATGTTCAATATCAAAGGTCAGCACTCGCTTCCAATTAGTCTATGAGCCAAGGTACCTTCCTCTGACTGCAATGCTTTCAAAACAAGCCCAGTCATGCTCTTTCTTCTGTTGCCCCTCACACGTGGGGAAGGAATTGTCTATCAGTATCTGCAAAGCCTTCACATTCTGCCTTTTTAGATTGGCCCTCAGATCTTCACTTTGCCTTCAGAAACTGCAGCAAGAGCCTGGCTGTTCGTGTGTCAGGGCAACGCTCAGCAACACAACAGGAGCTTCCTCACTGGTGTCTCTATTCTACAGGGAAACCCAGTTTTTGTGTGCTCTGTTTTGCAACTCAGTGGAGGAACTGTGGCTGATAACTTGAGCTTTGTGGGTTCTAAAAAATGCAAAAAATAATGAACAAGAGAAAGCATAATAGGGAAAGAGTAGACTATTGGTTTCCAGGGCCCAGATGCAGGCGTTGCAAAGCTCACATCAGCTGAAAGTTGTTGCTGAATGAAAGGTCCTGGTCCACGACCTATGACTTCAGGGTGCGCCTTTCTCATTTCAGATAGAGTTGCAAAGTCTGACCCAATTAGACACAGCTTATGGTACCAACCTATGTAAAGATTTTAGAATTCCACAGATTTGATAAAAAGTTTGTTTTCTTGATCAATTCAGACTCTTGTCCAAATACTAAGGATTTTTACATGTTCAAAAAGAACATCAGTGTATATTATCTTGAGCAAATTCACTCACCTTGCCTCAGCGTTTCTGTTGTAAATGGCTGTAGTTTTCCCAAAACTTTAGACTGAGGTATGCACACGAGAAAAAATCATTCTGATAGAGGTTATAAGTAACTGAAATTCCATTAGGTATCTGAAATTCATTCATATGAATAACTGAAAACATGGCCACACAATGGTAAGTTTGCCTTAAACTGATAGATGATGCTCCCAGCTCCATTATTATAAACACAGTGGTTTATTATGGAGATAATTGTGGGTTGTTCAAGTGGAGGATGGAGATGTGTGTGTGGGAAGTAACAGAACGGAGGTATAACTAAGTGAGTGGAGTGTAGGTGAATAACTGAATGGCTTAACTGTTAATTTCCATGGGGTTTTTTTACAATTTACATTAGTATGCAGAGAAGTGGGATCTAACTCAAAAAACTTCTCTGAGCAGGGAAAAAAAATCACTCATAATGTGTACATAACCATGTGAAACACAGAAACTTGGTGTTGCATTATGTAATTGCCTTGAAAGTTGTAGCTTGCTGTCAGAAAGGCCCTGCTGGGTTTCATAACCTGGAAAAGCAGCTTTCATGAAGTAGATCATTCTTCAAGAAATGAGCAACATTGCCATTTTTCTTCGTATCACTGACATAATATTTAGCTCTGTCATTTAAATGTAATTGCTCTATTTTTACATTAGTGTTACTAATAAATGCAGATTGCAAGGAATAAGTAAGTTCTCTTATAGTGTAAAAGCAATAGTTTATTTAAAAAGGAAAGTTGACACTTACTGCATATTCTAGATTTAAAAAAAAATTACCATTGTAATGGTAGTATAGTTGTGGCAATGATTTAAGGTTTTTGTGGTTTAGTATTTTTAATACTCCAGTGTAATCTACTCCAGTCATCCTTGACAGAGAATAAAGATGGGTTTTCAAGGATCACAGCTTTCAAGCTATGTGGAAATGCTCATTTTCCATCCTGAAAGTAATCACATACTCAGATAAAGACAATGATACTTTGACTGGTATTTATAAACTGGATCTAGGAAAAAGCACGTTTCTGCTAAACCCTCTATTTTTTTTTCATGGCTAAATTCACTGTGCCCAGGAATCCCATAGTGCTAGTAAAATAGCCATCTTTAATGGGCATTTCATCCCTCTGGCAATCATAGGTGCAGCCTTTAGCACTGACGTGAAGCCATCACTTAAAAATATCTTGTCATTTTCCAGTGAATGTAAAATTTATACTACAAAGTCAGAGGGAAAAAAAATCCCAAACCCTCTAGCACCTTTTTCATTAACAAATGTCAATGCATGTATATTTATTTTTAAACTGATATAAAATGTGAAAACTTTTTGCTCCAGTATTTACATCCCCTTCTTCAATCCATGCCTGCCAGAATGTTGGTCAGTCAAATTTAGTCAGTCTTCATATTGACCTCTGAGTTCAACCAACCATTCCTGGTGCACAGGGAGCAACAATTTGTTCTCATGACATCTCAGACGTCACTCTCCAGATCAGTTCAATCTGGCACTCATTTTGGTGAAGATTTAATGAGACCATGCAGAAGAACAATCTACAGCAGCAGCCAGAGGCCCCAAATATATTTTTCCCCTTGTCATGCAATGCTCTCTGGAATACTCCTTTCTTTGGTTCTCTCTGAGCTAATGAGGACTCAATGCCATCTGAGAAGGGTGGCTGGTACTGGTATTGGGATAAATCAGGTCTTACAGAAGAAGAAACAGAAAATTCTGTTAATATCTATGTATGTTCTATGTTCCACTGGAAAACTGAATTGGCTTTAAAGTAATGAAGTAAGATACACTTCTTTTTTTTTTTTTTACTTATTCAGAATGTATTTCGAAGCTTGTCTATAGCCATGGAAGCAGAAATATTATTATATAGGAAAAAAAACATAGAAAAACAAAAAGGAAGAAAGAAAGGAAATAAACGAAGGAAAAGAAATAAAACAAGAAGAGAAAATAAGAAAAAGCCATGTTTTCCAAGCAATTCCTAGATTTTAATAATTAAGGCTTTAAGAAGAACCTAGATGACAACCACCACAAAATTCAATATCACAAAATCCAATAAAGGTCTAAGAATTCCCAACCTGGATTCATCTGGGTGTGTTCAAACAGCAGCATGTGAATCACTTTGTTGCTACACTCTACATAATGTGTAATTTTTGCCTTACTCTCTATTCTTAGTTTGGCACCTTTCAGAAGGACTAAGCAAAAATAAAATTTGAGTCTAAGAGAAATCCTCTTAACCTGGGAATACATTTAAGAAATTGTTTTTCTTTATATTTAGTAGCATTCTATGTTACTATTCATAGTAGCAAACTATGCAGCTTTTGGTTGAAGCTCTTACTAAGAGAAAGTCTGAAGTAACACAAAATAATATTATTGTTCCAAATAACACAGTACTGGAGATTGGGAAAATCATATTAATGTGTGAAAGAAGTGACTTAAGGGGAATCATGTAACTCTACCTTCTCAAGGCTCCAAGACACCACGTGGGTCAGTCAATGGCTGTGCAGTCCACCAGTTTTCTACTTTAAAACTCACACAATCAGGAGATTATTTTGGCTGTGTTGTGGCTTTCTTCCCCACCGATATCAGATAGGCCTTTCAGAAGGTTTTCTTGATTTCACATAATTTTATCTGAAGGAAAAACACGTTTTCTTAGTCAACTCAATTGAGAAATGAAACTGCTAGAGTTTCTATTTAAAACAAAAGTTAAATCAAGTTGAGTTATATCTAAAAAATTCAGCTTAAAAAGTGGAAATATCAGTATTTTGTTTTGCTAAATAAAACATTTACTTCAGCCTAAAAATTTAATAAAAATACATGGGAAATCATAGGTGTAAGAGAATGTGTGCATGTGTAAGTATCTGACTTTATATAAAATCAGTTACTGCCTCATCAAAAAGTCTATCAAAGTTAGTCCTTCCTAAATGCTACCAGAGAACAGAGGAACCCATACTTTTAAAAAGGGAACATTGAAAGAAAAGTAGGGAAGGGTCAATGTGCTAAAAAATTAGCACACACACTCCACCAGAAATTTGTTTTTTTGGGGTTTTTTTGCTGCTTTCTAATATGACTGCTAAGAAGTTATGCTGGCAAAGCCCTTTCCGAATCAAGATCATTTTAGCAGGTCTTACTGAGTCTAGTACTATTGTGTATTGTCAGTTCAATTATTTGAAGTCAGGATTCAGTCATATTTATGACGTGTTCTCAGTCTGTTTTCTGTTCATTGTGAGATATTGGTGCAATTTTATCCATCTGAGACTAAGTCCTAGTCATAAATACTTCATGACTCTGCCATACAGACCAATCCATGATGCACCCGAGCATGTGCACAGCTGGATACAAATATACATAATGCACAGGGTAAGGAGAAACAATAGAAAGGGACAGGTCTAAAAATTAATGCATATTACATAGATCTGAAATGAAAACCCCAAACAAACCCACAAGACATTTTAAAAGGCAATTCAGAATGATATTACAGAGAGTGTTCTCAAAGTTATTGTGGAGGTTTGGTGCTCATTTAAAATCATTCACTTTTTTTCAGGTTTGTCAGTTCCTCTTGGTTACCACTTTGGGCCAAAGCAATTCCAGCTGCCTCTCTGCTGGAAGTTGGATAGCACTGCATTCAGGTTTAGAATCATCTGGTCAGTGCCCACTTCCTCACAAAATAGAAATTTCTCATTACTTCTCCTTCCTTCAGTTCAAAATGGTGCCCTGTTGGTCTTAACTTTAAGCACAAGTAGGTGTATTCTACCCTCCATTTTATGATTCTGCCTCACTGTGTGGCAAGAACAGATCTGCTTTTCTTCTTGAATCTTCTGACTAAAAGAGGGAGGCTTTCTGCAGGCTTATGAAAAATTCCTCTGAAATTTTTTCTCATCTCTAGCCCTGTGTGAGTCACTTCAGATAACCAGAAAGCAGCTTCAACACCAGGCTTCTATTCTTTGAGCAGTAAATACTTTATTTTCTCCCTTAGGCATCATCCTGTAAATACTTTAGCACTCAGTCATGTGAAACTAACCTGTTGGAAAGTGCTGGATCACACTTAGAACTGGGTCAAGTATGGATTACAGAAACAGAGAAGGGGATCAAATGACACGCAGCTGGTGAAGCTTTATGGAATCCTACAAGAGAACTCAAATGTTTCACTTCTATTATGTTTTGCTTCCTCTATTCCAGGAAATCTAAATAAATAACAAGAGAAGCTCACTGGACTTTCTTTAACATTTGGAAAGAGGCATGCCTCCTGAATGCAATTGAAGAATTCCTGTATGAAGGTCAGTGCTTGGAGAATCTGATGGTGAACAGGAGAGAAAAGATTACAGAGTTATCCAAAACTATCCATCATCTGAATAAAGGGAAAGCAGCAGGTATTGATCAGTTCTCTGGAGAAACGTTGAAAGGGGGTGGAAGGTCAAAACATGGAAGTTACACTATCTTGGAAAGGAACGAAATCAAGATCAAATGACAAAGGCAGGACAATAGATTTTCACTGTACAATATACACAGCATGCATATTGTAGCACAGCTGAACTGAAATTTCACAAAGTGCACAAACACACAAATGCACCACAGAAATATATTGTATATCAAAAAGATGAGGCATATGAATGCAAAAATATGAAGTAGAACAAGGTAGAGGAAAAATAGGGAAAATCTTGCACAGCCATAAGTGTAAAAACCTGGGATGTTTCCTGAAGATCTGCGACTTCTACCAGTTATTGAACAGAATTTGTCAGACAGCAAAACCTGAATATACAAGATATATTTGAAGCAGATGAGAATTGTAGAAAGAATTGCAAAGAAAGACAAAGAAACACACTCCATAACGCACATATGCTTCTCGTTTTACTTTGCAAAAGCTTTTCCCCCACTTGTGAAGTGTTGCCAAGTAACTTTTCCTTTGTACCTGAGTTGAAGCTGCTGAGGCAGTGAGGGTTTGGTTCTCTCTGCCTCTGTTCATCCCAGCACAGTGTAGAGAAGTGTATCAGACACTGGCTGTTAGTCAAGTGTGCTCTACCCTGAATACTCCTGCCATAAATTCTGCACTACCTGGTTCAAGTGGGAGCCTGACATTATGACATCTCGCAAATCAAAGAATTAATCAGAAAAAAAAGGTCCAACTGCAGAGCAGAGATAATAAAAAAAGTGCTTGAAAAAAGGCTTAAAGCAGGTTGAAAAACTTGAGGAAGTATTTTGGAAAAAATTATAGAGCATGGGGTTATGCTCAAAACCACATGAAACAGGCTATACTTACGTTCTTTTTTAATTAATCAGGATCTTAAAGACCACATGTTACTCAAAAGCCTGAAAAATTTTATAAGAAATTATTTCTAGAAACATACAGGAAATTCTACGCCTCCAATGTTAACTCATCTGAATTTTATTTCCTTCTATTTTTAAAGGAAAATGAACCATGAAGAATCCCATTTATTCCCGTGACTAATGACATTACAAATATCAAGTTTGGCCCAGTCATCTGTATTTTCATTTAAGCCAACAGCATAGGTGAATAAGAATCTGGCAAAGATTCTAGGTTACTCTATATGTTAAATTACTGTTTTATAACTAAACACCTGCTGGGAGAATTGAAACAAATAGGTGAAGCATTTTTCATTGAACACTCTCTTCAGCATTATCTCACAGTGGCTCCCACCATGATTCTAATTGGCAAAATAAATCTGGTGGGTGAAAAGAGCCACCTCAAACCAAGCTAACATATTTTCCTTGGTTTGAGTCTCCAGAGCAGGAAAAAAAAAAAAGAGCCTGTGCATTTTTGCTCCATGCTAAAATTCAGGAAGGGGCATTCTCACACAGGCCCAAAACAATTAGACAAACACTATGCAATAAGTGTTCGAGTTGCTTTCAGCATAAATGAGATTTCGTGTGATTTGAAAATATTCTAGATTGATTTTTCTCCTTTATGCTGACTTTGCATTTGTATAACTCAATCTGATTCAGTGCATTTACTCTTACAAGGTAGAACTAGTACCATGCATCTGTGTATTTTTATTACTGCCCTTAATACAGAGTCAGAGGTGATTGTGTTCAATCCTCTCTACTTCAACTCAGTGTCAAATTTGTCATTTTTGATCTTGCCAAATTATATCCAAGAATGTTTAGAAGTATGCTAGGAGTGTGCTTGGGCCTGTTACTTTGGAAACAATATCAGAGGTATGCTGGAACTTAGAGATAAAAATTAAGATAAATAAAATATTTTTCCAGTATCTTTGGAAAGCATAGCAAAAGATACAGAGAACAGCACTCAACTCAAGTAGCCTTCTGGCGTCACTTACACAAAATTTAGTTAAAACTTCCAAATTAATATAACCTCTTCCTTTGCCTTGCACAGCTCTACAGAGCTTTTTGCCCTTAGCTTGTCTACTCCAATGAGCTACTGCAGAATGTCAGTGGCTAAATTCACTTACACAAAACCACACCTTTCCTTTTTACCCCAACTTGAAGCTAAGGGAGCTACTCTTAAGTACACTTCAAAATCAGTAAGAACATGATTTTACCTTTTTGCCCTTCAAATTTACTCTCCAGAAGCAAAAAGAGACTGAAGCACTGTGATCAGAAGTGAAGCTTCTCTACCTTACTCTTAAGGATTAAAAGGATGATTTTTATGAGGCATTCTATAACTAGATTCTGCACATAAAAACAACAAATCAGTACATTGATTTTTCCCCACTAACAAAGATAATTTACCAAAACACTGTGTTTATTATGATTCATTCTGCTGTGTTTCTCCCTGGTGAAGCTATTTGTCGATTTTAAAATGGAAAAAAAGGAAAAAGCTTTCATCATTCTCACTTATTGTCTTTTCTCAACTTTTTGGCAAGTTCTGTCAATGAAAATATTGCCAGCCATTCTCTCTCAACTCTGCCTTGCTAAACCCTTGTAATGCTATGCCAGTAGAAAGAATGATACTCTCTACTTTGCCTTGGGTACACAATGAAAATATCACCAGAAATTGCAAATATTCTCATCTGCAATATAAGATCATTACATAGAACTGTCAACCTACTCTACAAATTCCCATCCAATCACTGGGATGTTAATTAGTGGAGAAGAAAATCTTGCAAAGGTTTTAGTTCTTCTGACTTTGGAATCTAAGAGCACTCTACAGAGTTAGAATTAAGTAAATTCTGCCTCATAAGAGCCTTTCAAATTAAATTCTTAGGTGAAAGAAAAAAATCACATTTAGGGCAGAAGCCTCACTCCTCCCTCACTCAAGACTAAGGGCCATGTTATGAATCTGTTCTTGCTTCTGGTAGAAATTATTTGCACATTTACATTAATCAGACTATTTCAGAAAATAGGCGCATACCAGTGGAGGAGAAGCTGTTCACAGTCCAACTGCAATGACAGCCAAAGTTTCACATTATTTCCTCTAAAAAGTCAGTGAGAAAGAGGTTGGGTAGCCTGGAATCTGAAAACCAGCACTCTTTTTTATTCCCCAGTCAAAAAATATTCTGCTAGAAGCAGCCTAAAAGGCAATGCAGTCCAAACACTTTTCAAAACCAGATATTATCCAAGATAGATGGATTGGTTTTCCAGTAAGGTATTCCTAAGGTCTCCAGATAGCCTGAGATATTGTCAAGCTGCTTTCAGAATAATTTTTTTAATAATTCCCAGAATAAACTTTTGCTAGAAAGCATACTAGCTTCCTTTCTTGCTCTCCCTCGTATCCTTACATTTGTGTTTTTAAACCGCAAGCTTTCTAAAGCAGCAACTGCTGCTAGATATGATTGCATATTAATATACAGAACCTTCCCTCTTGAAGTTTTCAGATAGTATTATAAAGCAAATAACTCCAGAGAACTTTATTTTTAGTTTTCTGCTCTCAATCTTTCAGTTTTTAATCATATTGAAAACCATCAGCCCTGGTCTCAGCTTTCATTGTAGCAATATTCTAACCATGAAATATTACTGATTTCTTGCCATATTTTAATATCACTTCAACCTCCCTCACAAGATACTGTTAAATGATACTGCAAGACTTGGTTTTGTCTGACCAAAACATTCAAGAAAATGAAGAAGGGCTCTTCTTCTCCACCTTTATTTATTTATTTATTTATTGTTAACAGGTGCTTTTGATTCACTAAAAGCTTTCCATCCTCTCATCTTCTAACCATTTTCCTCATCTTTAGGCTTGTTCTCACCTAGAACAAGCTCTTTCAATGTTCTTTCACTACTTCAATCAGAGTGATGATGCTACTGACTTGGAGGTACTCACCTTCTTTGGCTTGGATGACAGTTAATTTTGGGCTTTTACCCAGAATTTCACCACAGGCACCTCATTTTCTCAATTCATCTTCTGTGAATTTCTTTTTCCAGTGATCATCTCTAGCAGATTTTACCTCAAATGTGAATGTAAACAATGACCCCTGAAATAGTGAAAGCACAAAAGGGGGTGAGCACGTACAATGGTGAAAAAACATTAATTCTGTTTCTTTTATGACATCTTTAACACTTACAACTGAAATGTAAAAGGTCTGGTTATCAACCACAGGCCACAGCTGGAGAGAAAATATCTCCCTCTGCAATGATAGCCTGACACTTCCTTTGGGGTCAGAAAGGGATCCAAAGGTTGCTTTTGTTTTAACATATCCTCTCAATATTTTCTTTTTAACTCAAAAATATGAGAAACACAAATTAGAAAATGTCTTTGCTTCCCAATGAAGTATTCCTGGACATGTCACTTAAATTTTTTCATCAGAAAATACTATTGCATTTGTTTTAATCTGTATTTTTTATTATTTTTTGTGATCTTTTGCAAAAGCAGTTCCTTCCTTCTTGTTAAAAGCACTTGTGAGAAGATTTTCTTCATTTCTGAATTTTTAGACTGTCAAAATTCCTCTGGAATACATTTCTTTTTTGAAGATATGAGTTAGAATGAGGGAAAAGAAAAAGGGAGGAAGTAGAAAAAAGAGAGAAAGTCAAGAAATTGTGAATGAAAAATTTTAAATCAGGACCATTTTCTAAAATAAAAATGTATACTAAAATTGCCATTTGTGTTTTACTAGAAATTACTCATTTTAAAAGCCCTATTAAAAATTCAGATTTTTACTGGGTTGGAAATATTATTCAGTCAGAAACAGCACTGAAAAGCGATAGCTATAAGAAATTACAGACATTTACTTCCAAAATGTCACGTTTACTTTCTCAGTCTCTTTTTCCAGGTTTCCTCTTGCCCTCTCCTGTGATTTCTTTTCATACACTCCCTCCCTTCTTTTTAGAAATAATCTGATGTTTCTCATCTCTGTAAGCTTTTAGTAAACGTCTTCCTATATAATACATCTCCATACCTTGTCTCCATCACCTCTAATATTTCCTTCTTCTCTTTGTTTTGTTCCTTCTTCTGTCTTTTCTGTTTATTCCCTCAACTCGACACCCGCTCTTCACTTGAGTCTCCACTAGCTGTGTTCTCAATAAAAAATGAGATTTGCTCCTATTGGGATTTGCTTTCTTTTGCTGCCTGCCATCCACCTCCAAATACTCATCCCATGGGGGAGGAGGGGAAAGGGTAAAGGAGCCTTTCTCTCTGTGTATGCACCCCAGTGACCTCTGCCTGCTCCTTTTCAAATTTGAGCTTCCCCAGGGTGGCAGGAGCCCAAAAAACGGGGCTGTGCAGCACCAGCACTGCTGGGCAGCCCTGGTGTCACACACGGGCTGCAAGGGCAGCCCCAGGAGCACGGACTGCTCACACTTTGCATTCTCCTGATCAGGAATCAGGGCACAGCCCCCAAGAGCCATGAACCCGACTGGGGTGATGTAAGTAGTGCTCTTTCCAGACACAGATACCTTGCAAAGCCCTGTGCTTCCTTCACCCGTGTCCAGGTAACAAGGTCCACCTTCACTGCTTCTCAGATAGGATTCCCTTACAGCAAATCTGAGGTTTTACCAACTGATTAGCTAAAAGTTAATTTCCAAGACCAGGAATAGACTTTTCTGAATCACTAAAGGGAACAAAATGCAGCTTTTCATTTCCATGTTCAGTATGAATGGGAAAGCAGAATAAAATAAGATGTGAGTCTTCCTTTCTCATGGTTTTCCTCCCTGTGGAGAATTTTCATTTTACATTTTACTTCAAATGGTAAGAGAGTCAATCTTGATATCAATGAGATCAGGGTGGTGACATGGGACACATCTCAGTCAATGTCTCTAGGTACAGTACAAATAATAAGTAATAATCTTGGCAATATCCAAATTTCTAAGAGAATTTTTGGAAATAGTATCACGGAGATTAAATGCTACTTCTAATTTTTTAATCAGTTTCTCACAGACAGCAATGCACAGGTGCCTTGACCTTAAACTTAGGTAATTATTATAATTAAAGAGCTAATACTCCATTCACAAATGTCTGCTGCACTATCTCTATTGTCTAAACCCCATTATTGTGCCTGTAGTTCCTTTTCTGTTCCCAGCTTCTTTGGAACTCTTCCAAGATTTACTCAGTTATTGTTTAAAGCCTTTCTCAGTATGTTAGTCTGTTGGTGTTTTGTGCTCAGCATCCTATGACTTATGAATCATTCCAGTTTTGGAGAGATATTTTCTATATCCATTCAAAAACATTACACAACCCGTATTTGGTAAATATACTCCTCCTCTAATCAATAATTTCTGCAAACTACCCAAATAAATCAATCCTTTCTTTATTCTATTGAGCAAATTAGACAAATGAATGTTTTGTAAAATTCACAGCTTTTTGTGTTCCCTTGGGTCCCAGTCTGTCTCACTCCTTGTCTTTTTTATTTCCTTTTTCAGTGAGCACTACCCATACACCTCAGCTGTATTTACAGAATCATTTGGTCTAATTCTGTCACCAGAATGAAATCTATGCAAATGAAAGACTTTCTCTGTGTGCCTGTCAAACCATATTCTTTCCCTACCACAATTTTCTGCCCAAATTATTTTTTAGTAGTTTTATCTGTGGGATGGGAAGGAGGTACACACACTGAAGAGAAACATTTAATTTCAATTTCAGATATTTTAAAGAAAACTAATGTATTGATTAAAAGGAAGCATTACCTCTCTCCTGTTTTACCCTACAGCACATCTTGCATAGATGAAAGGTTGGTTCAGTTCTTTTTTTTTGCCTGAGGGACTTTGAACCATATCTCCTGGAAAAATATTTAACTACTATGTTACAGAGATTCCATATTCTAGGATAAAGACTCTCTCCTGCTGGTGCTATTCCACTTGGTTTAATACACTTAAATATTCTGAGGCACAGCAAAAATGACTCAGTAACATGAGGTTTGTGGTACTCCTGTGGAAAATGGGGCCTCAGGGTTCAAGACTTTGCTTCAATAAATATCTAAATATTTTTAAACAAAGCTGAATTTTAATAGGAAAAAATGAAGGAATTTGAAACCAAAGTGTGAGACACTACAGTCTCCAAGACATTCTCCTGGATAGTCACAGCTCCTGAGGAGGAGAGAGTATGGAGCCCAGGCCTTCAACGCATGAAGCACAAAACAAAAAATGGGCATTCACTAATTTTGTGAAACTTATGTGGACGTGTTCAGCCACTGAATAGTAATTTTGCTGGTAGTTCTGGCACAATAGAAAATGTACTTTAGTTTAAAAAAAAAACCTGCAGGAATGCTAATCAAACCCTATATTTAATTTTTAGTAATCATAACAATAGTAAAATGTCTTTCCTTACAAAAGAAGCCTGGGGAAAGGAAGAAAGTATTTCTGCCAAATGATGTCCTCAGAGGTTAGAATTTGGTAGTTTTCATTAACATGGAAAACAGTTACCAGTGTGGTGATGGGAGGTAGGACAAGAAGGAAACAGAAAAGAGGTCGAGTTATAAATATACAACCACCAAATGATATTTTTGAAAAATAAGTATTATTGCTCAACAAATGTGTTGCTGTTCTGTACAACAGGTGAAGCATAGATACCTACTTTGGATATATAATCTAAAATTCCATTTCCTGTGAAGGTGGAAACATATAACATATAATGATATTTTTATTAACTCATATATGAACAATTTGAAAAATGACATTTTATGTAATTTGTATGGAAAGAAGAAAACATGCAGGGGTCTGCTTTTGCTTCACAAGGCTTAAGGACTTGTTTCAGTCAGACCCTTCACAATGTACCTAATTTAAAACAAAAACCCAGTTCAAAAAGACACACATTTATAAAGCTCGCCAAGGAATACTCAAATTACATGTACTACTCCATTGGAGAAATAGTGTAAGCAACATCAAGTTTACCTGTTAAAATTTTTACTGTCATGTTCCTGAACCTTCCTCCTGAAAAACTTGAGCTCCTTTTTTCAAAAGAAATCCTGCATATTTTCTGAAATTATATGTTCTTTTATTCATAAAGTGTTCATTAATTAAAGCAAGGCAATATTGTCAGCAGAGATGCATCTGTTACACTTAGGAGTCTCCAGGACAAATTCTATTTTGGTGACGTCTGTTTTACTATTGTCCTTACAGAGCAAATGGCTAAAGACCAAGTTCTTTCTGATGTACACATGTTATATATGCAATTAAGTCTTGCTATAGTAAAGAATCACTGTCAGCAGAGATTATTTTAATGGATGTACAGTATTACTTTAAACTAAGTCTTCACCATCTGTTCATCTTAATTACAAATGCAAAACCAACATATCTTACATTAGCATCAGAAAATGGGGAAATATCAGTGACTGAAATGTCCATATATACTCTTTGTGCAATACTGCATGCATCTGTGCCATTTTTCGTCTCCTCTTCCAAGCAACACAAATTGGGAAGAGGGGGAGGAAAGAAAGGGGCTAGAATTATTCCTCACAGATAATTTTCTGGCATGGTTGAATATTTTTCTGGCAAACAAGAATTCATTATGAAACATTTCAATATATTATGCTTTAGAATGATTTCCAAAAGTATGTGCTTGCACTTGTACCTCATTCTAGCTCTTTCTGGCTGCCAGATTATCAGGGAAAATGAAAGAAAGAGCCAACACATGCTAATGCCATCTAAAAAATTGCAAAAATGGAGGTAAAAGAATATGCAAGGAATATTCTGAAATACACCAAAATAAGGCACACTAAGGGAGTAAATTTTTTAAAATACAGCTCTATATTACTGAAATGATTTTACTTTGTATGGACAAGATAGATTTATAGAGAATAATAAAATGAGAGTACAGCCTGTCTGTAATCTGCTGCAGTTTGGTGGCTTGCTAGTAGATATTTGGCCCCACAACTGTGCATCACTATGGAAGCAGAATTGCAACAGTTAAGACTCAATTAAGTTTACTGATTTGAAAGTACTTTGCCATCCCCTTGTTGACTCAGTTTGTCTGGAAGTCTGTTGTACTTTGTGGTACAAAATGCATCCTGACAAGATTATAATCTAGACTGAAGGAAAACTCAGGAAAAATTATAAGCTAGTATCTTTCAAGATACTAATATGTGCCAAAAACTTATAAAAAAATAAAAGTATTTTAAAAAATCCAACAAAACTACCTGGCAAAGATTTCATCACCCTCAAATTTTCTATCATATCTGACGAAATGTGACAGTCAACTTTTAATATTTTGTAGCCCAGATATGACTAAATCCAAAACTCAGACTTGGTGCGTCTATCCTGCAATAATTCACAGACATAAATACACAAGAAATATAAGCAATGATAATATTCTCTGCTTTACACATAAGAAAATATTCACATCAATTTCAGATTCCAAACTGGAGAGACCACGTTAGAAGACAATCTTTGTTTGTGGAGTCTTATCACTAAATGCTAAGCACTTCAAAGAGATGGTTGGCATTGTGTCAGTAAGAAGGATAATCAAACTCAAACAGAGGTTTGAGATGCAGGACTAGTTGATATATAAACTCTGTATCAGTTGCAATTGTCTAAAAGTACTGTATAAAAAAAAATTATGCAAGCCTCTAGTAAATATATTAGTGGAAATAGGTTTGGAGAGATATTTCCTAATATTTTTTACTTTAAAATTTGTCAGGAAAACGCCATAAATCATTAATGTTGCTAATTTGTACTGGGAAAACGTGTATGGCCTTACATTACACTATCTTACATAACAATACCAAATATGAAAATCAAAACTGCTCTGTAATAAACAGCATTTTTACTGATTGCACATGATTATGTTAAGCAGCTTCTTCTAACAGTGTCACAGAGGTGATTTAATAGCTCCTATAGCTAATCTTCCCAGATGACCTCTCCCCTCTGCTGATGAAGCCTATTCAAAACCTACTGCCCTTTGCTCATTTTACCATCTTTTATTTCCGAACTGTTTTGATCATAAATACTCCTGGCAAAATTCTTCTCTCCTCTGAACAAATTTTCTATGGACATCTCAGCTCACCTATGTGAGTGATGTAAAAGGAAACATGTCCTTATCATTGTTCTCATTATTACTATTATTTCCCTGAAACCACCACATCAATAAGTATAAGAAATCACCCATCAGGAGTGTGACATCTGTGCAAAGTGCTGCAGTTTCCAGCCTCTTTTTACCAGCACTGATCAAATCATGGCTCTGAGAAGCAAATTCACACAGCTCCTCTTCAACAAACAATTTAAAAGAAACCCCACCTCCTGGAAATAACAAACCAGAAAAGAACGTCTTAAAGTGTTACTGTCAAATTCAAACGTGGAGCTAAACTTTTAGTGTTAAACTGATTATCATGCACTGAAAATACACAGAATGCTGTGACCCCCAGCCAGCTTTAAAAACCAAACCAAGCCCTGGAAGGAGCTAAAGAGCAAGTCATATCACGATAGCTGGAACGGGATGAAAAGCAGAGTGGTGATGAAGGTGGGGAGAGGGGGAGCGGGCGGCGGGGTCCCGGGGGGCACTGCGCAATTGGCATCGGCCATGGGGCCACTGCCCAAAGCCCAGAGCCACCATAAACCCCTGCTGCCTGTCCCTGCTGGATAACAAACTGCTCTCTGTCCCAGGCATCCTCCTCTAGGACCTGGTATTCTATAGATATCTATATTATCTATGCATTCTGTATATCTGTATCGATATTCCAGCAAAATGCAGGAATTGCAGAATGTGTGGATGACAGCCAGACAGAATGAAAGAACAGCAATAAAATACCCCAGTTTACGTTAGAAGAAGATTAAATAATCGTCTTGATTATAAAGGCAAAGTAAAACTCGAGTTTTTATACATATATTTTATAATTGTTTTTGTACGTAATAAAAAAACAGAGAGAGCTACCATTGAGTTTATAAATTAAATCCTTGATACAATGAGATATTTCTGATTCAGCTTCAGGACTAAATGATTTTTCACACAATAGGGTAAACAACTCAAATTTTTGATTTTGTTTTTACATGAAAATGCAATACTTACAATATCTGCCTTACGAAACTATCAAATACAGAGGCACCTTTACTCTTGAACTTTAAACTCAGAGCTAGTGATCAGAGCAGGCTTGAAGGATGCTGAGGGAGTCCCTGCACTCTGCAGGACTGCCAGCCAATAAAGCTGTGATTTCACAGTTTGAATTATGTAGGTGCCAGGGCACGGCCACCTCGTAAGTGAGCAGTTTAACTGGGTGCCTCTGTGCTCTGTCTATATCTGCAAGTGGGGAGGATATCACATTTTTTAGCTTGAGAATGTAGGAATCATGGGAGTTCTGTCTAGCCATATCAAATAGCAATATATGCAGGAAAGGCAAAAATATGGACCTTTCATATGAAATTCCCAGTTGCTTTTCCTGATCCCAATTTAGAACTGGAAAATAACATTAATGCTTTTTTCTCCACTAAACCCCTATTTTGGAAACAGAAGAATTTTACTTATTAGCAAAAATTACACAGTTTCAAGATTTTCCAAAGAAGAGGCAGAAGAATTAGTTTTGAGATAAGCAAAATATTTTGAAAATTTCAAAATACCATCATGCCAAGAAGTTGAGTGATTACCAGCTTTAGAGCATAGAGTCCAGAATCCTTGCAAGCTTAGCTTATGTCTTTTAAAAATTTTTCAAAACCAACATAATACATTTTGGTTGCCATTAGTCTGGGATTTTGAGTCAAAATTTGCTTCATTGTTACATATCAAAGTATTTGCAAGAGATTTGGTAAAGACACCATGAATCTACTTGTTTCTAAAATTAAAGTAAAAATAGACAAATATACCAAGATTAGTCTTCAGTAAGCATTGCCTTCAGCCTGGTGCTGTGAAAGAGATTATCACCCATCAGACACATAGGAGCAAACTTTGCAATTACAAAATTTTGCTGATTAGAAAAGTAGAAACTATTTTCTCTGCAGATTTTATTTCTGATATTCTGGACTCCATTCCATAGTATTCTTTCATCATTGACTACATTTTATTGTTCACTGTAAATATCAAATTTTATTTCTATAACTCTAGGCATATTCCTAGTAAAAGATCTATCTTGGAAGCCTTCCTGTTAATGTTAAAATAATAATTTAGAAATCAATATGACTATAGTTTTGCTGAACTTATATTTTGAGAAATATTGTAATATGATAATATTGTTCCTTTGTCAGTCAAAATGGAATGTCATATTATTTTCTTTGGATTTCCAATAGATTAAATAATGCTAGTTTCTTCTTACTACATCACACTTGGAGGCAATTTCTCTGTAATGCAGGTCCCAAGGATTTGAAGAATTTGATTTTGATAAAGATGATGAGTTAATTAAAAGCAACATTCCCTGTCACCTCAGGACAAAAGCAAGTCACAAGTAACCTTGAAACACCATCTATTTCATGGACCCGTGAAAACAAGGAGCTGACAACTTTTACAGGGCAATTGGTAAGATTATATGTTTCCTTCCTAAATTACAGATAAACGGTGACAGCAGGAGCGCGGTAGGAGCCAGGAACAGGCATTTAGGTTTCACCTAGCCTGGTACCCTATCACCTGTCTGGGATGTGGTGGCTTCCCAGCTTGTGCTGGCTCTTACAGAGCTAACAACTGGGATCTGCTGCCTCTCCCAGCGTTTCTCTCACACCACAGCCTTCACCCCCTGCCTGGGCTGCACGTCATTTGCCATGGATCCCTGCACTCTGCTGGGAACTGCTGTAAAAGGCTGCTAAATGATTGTCTGAATTTGGGATAGGTGCCTAAACAACATAAACAAGGAAGTTAAATTAACATTCCTTACAAAGGCTGAGAAAAATAATTAAAAAAAAGCAGATGAGAAACTATTCACACGTGTGGTGACCAGCCTTCTCCATTTGCCTTCTGACATTGCTTATTGATGGAATGTACTCACAAGAACGACTTATGTATGAAACCAGACAATTCACGGAGCAGTACTCCAGGGTCAAAATATGCAGGCTCTGCAATGATGGGGAGAAGAATCATAGAATCACCATGAAGTCCAACCACTAACATAGAAAGAAACCCTACAAGCTGCTGTTGAACTTTAATCCCACTCCTGACACACAATCTGACTCGAGTCATTCCTTGTGAAAAGCAAACACTCTCTCCGTGCTGGCATTTGGGAGTCAGCAATTCTTTATGAACTGTTGCAATGTAACATCACAGCAATCCAAAATTCATACCCTGACCTTCTCCTTAAAGTCTGGAGACTTGATAAAACTCCACTGAGCTGTGAAAGACTGCCAAGCAGCAGAGACTTTGCTTGGTACTATTTCCAACTCCTGGTACTATTTCCAAGTCCAATTAAGCATTGCCACAAGAAGTCTCAAGAATTCAGCTGATAATTATAAAAATAGGACTGAGAATATTTATTTTTGCATGATAGCAGGCATTCCTAAGATACTTGAACTATTATAAACAATGGACTAGAATATAGTGGTAAAATCTTCATAAACTGATCCAAGCTGATCCAACCGATCCTGATTTGAACTTTTGTGATTCCCTGAGCAGCCAGGGGGAACAAAATGAAGGTTTTGACTGAGTCCTGCTCTGCATTTTGGGTTAATTCACCTTCTCTAAATAGAAGGGTTTTTAAGGAAGCTAATTTGCTTTATTTCCATTCTCATTCAGTAATACTTCATGCTTGTCTGTTGATTCAAATTTGGCAATTTTCACTAGCCAGCTGCAAAACAAATTGAGAGGTTGAAAGGTCCCAGAGATGTTAAGTTCATCCAGGTTTCAGAACAACCCCAAATCCCACAAGGCCATGTAAAAAAACTAAAACCACAACCCAATGAACAAACACTTATAGCCATGAAAAATAGCCCTGTGAGTTACTGAAATTCCTATTTGAATAAAATAATAAGTTCTAGCTGTGATTGGGGAGGTTCTCTTCTGTTGACAGAGGCAGCACAACAAACTTAAGCTATCTTAGACTGCATGACATCTGGCTCCAGGCTCAGTACGGTTTCTGCATGCACTGCTTCCTGTCACAGTAATTAAGTGCATTTTTCTTGATTAACAAAAATCCAAACAAGATAAAGAGCTAATTTGCTTTCTGCTTTGGGTCCCAGTGGATGAAGCCTGTATGTATTTCTTGGGGGTTCTTCATCATTTATCAGTGAGATAAATCCAATGACTTTCCTGACAATACTATTAACAGGTAATTTTTAGATGCACCAGGATTTTTGTAATAAGACACTTTATTTAAAATTATACTAAAATAATTTTAGGCTTGAGGACATGAAAGAAAGAAGCCAAAGTAAAGATAAATATTTTCTTATTTTACCATGCTATGAAACGGGAGACATGCAGATTTTGAGTGTGCAAGCGTGCCAGCAATTCAAAGCTGGTACCAATTTAGATTTGTATGAGAAACAGAGGGTGAAGCAACAAAAAACAAATCTAACCAAGGCCATTTTACTGTTAAAACTATGTGGTAAGAAATAAGTGACCACCCAGCAAAAGCAATGAGTATTTTGTTCTCAGAAATGGGCAGGGAAATCCTTGCTCGTATGAACAATCCTAAATTAAATGACATAATGACTATCTAACAAATTTTGGGGAAAAAAATTAATAAATCATTCAAATAATCACACTGAACTAGTGCAGAATTTAGCATCTCAGCACAAAAATAAAATCTGTATGGGATGGAAAGTCAAACCCCTTTATCGAGTATTTGTCAGATTTAGAAAGATGGAATGTATGCCACAAAAATTCTTCCAAAAGAAGTTTTAGAAAATTTACATTTAAACTCCATTCTCTTTACCCAACTACTCTTTCAATTCTATTTTCAAAACCCTCAGAATTCTAACTGCATAATAGTAACTGCTCATATGAGATGACCCCTTGGAATTCATTAAGCAGATGATAGCTGATGCACCACACAATCCCTTTGCAAAATATGGGACTAGTTTAACAGCATTAAATAAATCTCTTTTCTAAAGCTCTGTGTATGTTTCTAACATGCAGAGCTTTTGTTCTTGTTGAGTTGTGGATTTTTTAGCATCCTTAATTTCCTAACCATATAAAATGGAGAACATTTGAAGCCACTGTAATGTTGTAATAAGGAGTTTTGACATACCTGGATGGCTCAAACCAGTCTCCCTCAGGGCTCTACAGTACGTTTGACATGGACAGTAGCAGGCCAGTGGGTCATGCTGAGGAGGAGCCAACAATTCACAGTTGAGTGAAGACTTCCTGAAAGTATTAAAAGTAAAAAGGGTTACAGTTCATATTAAAACTGTGATAAAGGCCTCTGTACTCAGCATATATCCCTAAACCTGGGAGGTTATTTTAAATACTCCTGCAGGTCACCTTTAAATGAATTTGCTCATCAGTGATTAACTCTGCTAGAGCACCTGTTATATGTCTCAAAAGTAAAGAAAGTTGCTTGTGCTGTGTGGCAGCCTTAGACAGCACAGCTCCTTGCAGCATGAAGCTCATTGTAGTGCTCTCATGATTCTGTTAAAATTCTGGTCAGCTTCTCCCAATCAGGTACTGGGAAGTAATGAGGTTCTCCAACACCATGGGCAAAGTGGCAGTAAATTAGTGGCTTATGGATAAATATGTGCTCATCAACACCCTGGTGCTAACAATATAGAGATATAAACAAGTATTCACCCAGCACATTAACCCTTTATTACAGTTGTCTCTTTTTGTGTGTGCACTTATGAAGTCTGGGGACAATCCTGATAACTATAGAACCAGTAGATAGTATTTTAATATATTTTCTGTCAGACTCCAGCAGCATGCCATTTCTAGATGTTCTGGCTGCTGGATCTCCTGGACTGGGTCGTTTCTCTGTAGACAGTTGAACAGGTTATCAAATGCAATGCAGATTTTGTTGATAGATTTTCATTTCAGTTCCTTTTCTGAAGAAAAACAAGTTCACCCCAAAATTATGGGATTATTTTTTCCAGGCACTTTATGCTATTGTTTTACTCTGCTCTCCTTGGAGTACACTCTACTTCTGTGTATCCTCCATTGATTATGAATATTCTCCTAATCTTTACCATGGCATGCAACCATAAGGTGGTAGCATCTGAACAGAAGAAAAATAATCTCATTACAAAGAAGAAACTTCAATAAGTATGCTTCTTCAAGTAAAACAGAAGACAGAATTCTTCTTATGACTTGAGTGACTTTGTTTTTATCCTCTTTTCTATTATATTAAAATTATGTTCATTCAGACCAGGAACAGAGTGAAAAAACACTCTATAATAAACAATTTATCTGTAAAAGGTATAGTTTCAGTATAATAGCATTCCTTTAATCTTTCTAGTACTTAGAGTATAATACGCCATGAAACAGGGCAGATACCTGTCTTACCTCATACTGAGAATCATAAATAGAGGTACCTTCTGTAGCATGGATGAAAATTTTATTAAAATGTTCAGTATCTTTTTCCTCCATATGTTTAACTAAGGAAATACAGGATGATTTCATCGAGCCATAAAAGGAGCAAGGAAATAAGAAGCTATATATCACTGGGGTGGTGAAAGGAATCCCTGCAAAAACATTTTAATTCAAACATCTTTTTTCCTTATAGATGATGCTGTCAATCCCTCATTAGAAACAGATGTTTTAGTCAGTGATGTGCCCTCTTGGGTCACCAAAAGAGGAATATTTACTTTCCACACCACCTATATTTAATGGACAATTAATGTCCTGTTGAAAAAGGAGTTATATAATGATGTTGTTTGCTTGCCTTGGGAAAAGAGAAGCCTTCCTACTACCCTTTCTTTCTATGACTTTTGTCTTTGTTACAATCCCATTTTATTTACCTCTGGCGCATCTTTTTATCTTTTGGATAGCCTGAGTGTATCTTCCTGGAGTCCCAGCTTCTGTTTGAAAAATTTTTTGTCTGGATTGCCTCTTTTGCTCTGTATTATTCCTAACTTCACTCCCAGTACAGATTATCCTGATGCACTGAATACCAAATGACTACACTAGCACTACAAAAAGGACATCAGACTTGAGGCTAAGACACTTCCCATTGTTTCTGACGTGTTGTTCACCTCAACCCTTTAGTACACCCTTCATTAACTATGTCTTTGATAACCCAACTCGCCATTCTGTCATTAGTTGTCATCAGTCAACAAATCTTGGCCTTGTTAAAGGCAGTGAAAATGCTCCTCCTCACTTCAGGATTTCACACAGAGTGCCAGTTCCAGCATGGTTTCTTCAAGAATGTTGCATTCATTTTTAGGAATTGGCAGATTCGAGTCTCTCTGCTGCAAAGTAATACAAATGCATTCACTGGGGTTTTTACAGCAGGGAATCACCCTGACACTTAAGACTAAATTCAACAAGCACATTAATAAGTATTTAGTGTGTAGGTGGCTCATGTAAGCATACTTCCCCTACTGTCTCCGTATTTATGTAGAAGTTGATTCAATATAATTTGCCTGTTTTTATGTCTAGTCGATGTAATTATTGAGAGATTTTATTTGGAAATTTTCTATGATTGGGGTATTTCTTGTTAAAAGGCTCCTTTTTGGAGTGACTTTTTGATCCAGATGTAGTATGAGATTCAAAAGACTGCTCTCCTCCTTGCTTCTGAGCAGATGTTAAATAAGCAGCCCTCGGGAAATATGGGTAAAATTCCTACCTCAATCCAAAGATTAATATTTTAAAATGCATTGAAAAAAGGAATCTGTCTTTAAATCCTAGAGATAACATATAAAGATCAGAAACTGTTGAAGAATAGAAAAACAAATTATGCTCTTAGCAGCACAGTTGTTCCAGCAATACCTCTTATGACCGGAAAGATTTTTACTATGCTTTTTTAACATTGATTTCCCTCACCAGCACACTTTCAGGCTTCCCAAATTGCTGCTGTCTCCCACGCACCTGCTGATGGTCTCACACTACTGCTCACTTGTTGCCAGCTTGATCCACAGTACTAAAAATGTTCTCACTCATATAGGAAGTGACAGCTGAATTTGTTAAAAGCTAACCCAGATAGGAAGGCTAAACAAAAAGAACGCTAGCTTGGAAAAAAAAAAAAAATAATGCTACGTTCACTGAGTAGCCAAATCTTATGGTATTTTTTCAACTTTTTTTTTTGAGGAAAGGTGTGTTCAGAATTGTTAGATGTTCTTTGCTTTTCATCATTTTTTAAGTGCATCCTCCCTTTCTGCCTGCATGCAGGAGGCGGTACAGAAACGGTGATGAGAGTGCTTATTCAAGAAAGATCCTGCCAAACTTTATTGGCACAAGGCAGCAGAAGGAAAGGAAGGACCATTCATATTTGAAAAGACAACCACCATGGTAACATTTGAATGTGGACTTGGGAAGGATAAGGAAGGAAGCAATCATCTCCAATGGGAGTCACTTGGACTCCCCAGAACTCTGCAAGCTCTTCCCTCCCTGCAGTCTGCTCTGCGCAAAAGCTTCTGGTAATTTACCAAACTGGGAGGCAGGAGAGGGCATCTCAGGGGTCCTAAGGTTGTGCTGATGTTTTTTGGCTAAACAAACACACAGAAACCAAAACAAAGGAAAAGGAAACAAAAAAAAAGAAATGAAAGAATTAGCTGGCAGTTTTAACCCAGAGCCCAAATTCTGTCCTTTGCTATGTCAGACCCTGTGTATTAGATGTCTCCTTCCTAGACTGTAGGAGAGTGGAGTGATACCATGTAAGCTTTACATCTGAGCTGCCTTCAGTAAGAAAACAACCTGGTTAAGTGGGAACCAGATCTCTGTAGATGTATTTACCTGGCTTTTTCAAGTGTGCAGGGACCACAGATCTGCCACGTTTACGTTGATTCTGGTACCTGAATCAGCTCATTCAAGGTTCTCACAACAGGGCACGGTAGTTTGCCATATAGACAGGCTTAGAAAAAACACTTTTGGGAGATCTACTATTTGCAGGAACTGTTCTCATTCAGTTTCAGAGCAGTCTGGAACACAAACCTATTTTCTTAATCATGTGGCAGCTCGTCACAGATGCCAGAATTTTGAGCTTTCAAAAAATTTTTCATGTAACGTATCAGTATTTTGGCCTCCACATCACTACAAAGTCATCAATCACATTCAGACTCTTGGCTGGACTAGACATTACTCCAACATTCTGAAAATTTGGTCTTACCCTCTCATTCCTTCTACTCTTCCCTCCAAAGAGAAGTGCCTTGGAACAGCACAAGAAGCAAGACATGAGTTCTACCGGTAGATCTAGCAAACCTATTTAGTAAATACTAAACTTCCAGCTTTATACAACAGAAACCTAGGAATAAGATCATGGCTGTTACGCAATGCATTACAGTTTTAAAAATAATAATTACAAGCAAGGGCAACTTTTCCAGGCCTTTCAGAACAATTTGGAATTGACTGAAACCAGTGCAATTGAATATCAAACATGATCAAATTTATTCTTTTGGTACTTTTACCCTTCAGAGTTTGTAAGGTAGTTTTCACGCTTGTAGGAGAGTTGTACCTTGAGATTTTATAAGCACTTCTATCCTGATAATTACAATGCTCTATATATCTCATGGCTAAGCTCCTCATTGACTGAAAATGCATTATTCTCTTTCTAGTGGCCAGTAGACTACCATGAAAAATTGGTATTACAGAATTTAGATGTTCAGGCACAGTAGTTACTACGAGTATTGACATAGCTAACACATGTATTTTTGGGGAACTCTCCACTGAGTTAGACTAGCAGTGTTGAAAAGACAAGTGTTACATAAATTGTACAAGAATCTATAATGTTTAGTAAAGAGGAAGAGCAATTTATAAATACAAGAACTACATAGAAAGACCTGTATTACCTGGAATATAAACATGAAATCTCTAAAATTAAAAACAATTGACTATAGCCACTGTGGGTAGAAAGTTCTGGGTAATTTTCTGATGTAGACAGATTGCATCTCATATGAGTGAGATGACAGATTTCACTACACTGTAACTGCAGCCCCTGTGTTGCAAAAGGATATTTATGGTCCTGTTCTCTCTATGGCGCTTAGAGCATCCATCTCTGGGGAGCAGTCAGTAAACAGAGAAAATTCCCCGAGATTAAAAAAACAGCGTGTGTATAGGAAAGGATAATTATTTCTATTAAAATATACCCACATAGATATTTTAATAACACTGAAACCTAGAAACTGAAAGCACAAGTTGAAAAGGTTTTCACAGCCAAAGCACACAGCGTTAAATATCTTATTCACTGCCTGTCTCACTCGATGGAGATCATAATTACTATCAAGTTAGTATGAAGCCTGCCAAATGGGCCTGACTTCAGGGCAGCGTGCTCCTCTGCAGCCCTTTGCTTTTCAGAATGACTAATAATCTGAGTATGATTAATCAAATTGGGATAGTCCAGAATGTGAATGTTGTTTATAAAAAAATAAAAATATGTTTGATAGCACCTTAGTGGAGTATCAAGCGAAAAAGAACTATAGAATTGTTAAATTTCTTACGGACAGTGACATATTGATCCCCTATCTTGGATCAATTCAACTATAATTCTATTATTAACATCTCTATGGTATTTTTAACAGTCACCTAAAAACAAGAGAACTCAACAAATTACCTGAGGATGGTTTTTCCCCTTGGCATGGCTCAGATAGGACTGGGCAAAACACAGAATCCCTCATTTCAGTGTTCATTCCTGAGTGAAAGAAAAAAAAAATAATACCTGTAAATCAGAAAGCTTAAAACACACAGCTAAACATTAATTTCTAAGACTCATGCACTTTGGATCAGTCAACATTTTAAAATAGAATCATATCATAGAACATTTGTAATTAACCTAATTACAAAATATACTAATATAGGCTGTATCAGAACAGTGATTCTCAGCAGTTAGAACAAGAATGAGAAGCTATTTGAGATGTGTTCTCAATTCTATCTATTACCAAAAAAATATATTGTTGACAAGTTCAAGTACAATACAGAGAACACCTCAGAAGCTGGAAAGATGGTTTCAATATATGACTAAATGCTTGAACACTTTAAAAAAAAATTATATATTTCCAGGTATTAAAAGATACTAAAACTACACAAATAAAAGTTGTTCCTTAGAAAGAACTCAATGTAAGGCAAAAAGCCACACTAAACATATTTCTGAGTGACCAGTGAAATATAAGCATAAAAGGAGACAGTGCAAAATGGTAGCCAGGCACAAGGTCTGCTATTGAAGATGGAAGGACTCCATCCTTTTTAGTGAATCAGGTCTCTTAATTTCAGCTGAAATTAGCTGATGAAAAGAAGTGAACCCGAGCTTCTCATTGGAGGCAATGAGTGAATGGTTGAAACACCACCTGAACTGGCCCATTTAAACACTGTCCCCACAGCCAAGACTGAACCTCATTATTGGGAGCTACCTTAGAGGAAAATAATGAGAGTCACTAATTATAAAGTTTCATGGTATTACTTTAGTATTAAGACTATAATCTCATTTTGGTACTTTGATATTAATTTTGATCTCAAAAAAGCCACCCATGATTTAGTTTAGCAAGATATGTTACAGCAGTATGGATGTGCAAAGTTTGCATCTGTAATTCCCTGTGACCACAGACATGGTGAGCAGCCTACTGGGCCAGAGAAAGGGTTCAGTCAGGCTAGAAGGTGGTCAGCAGCAGCCACCTGAAGAGGATAAAACCAACACAAGATCATAAGATCCCCTCTAATACTCCCATAGTCTCTGAACATTTTCAGCTCAGGAGATTTTCTGAGTGGGTTGTGATTTATCTACACACATAAGGTAGCACCCTTCCAGTTATAAACTCTGGTGTCCCCTTTATTGCATGAAAATCTGTGTTCATTAAAGCCTTTGGAGAGGAGTTGCAAAGGTCCTTTATCCACTGCATGAAGTCCCTCTTGTTTTAAGCTTCTGTCTCCCATTCCTCCCACATACCCTTGCACTCAAAGAGACAGCAGTGAGTCTGCACATTCCTTCTTGCTGGCAGTTGTGGTTGTAGATCTCTCATACAGCTGCTCACGTTTCCTCCTTTCAAGGCCATCAGTCCTCCCAGCTTCTGCACAGAAGCTGTTGGTTAAGTCATCTTTGCTGCCCTTCTCTGGACTTTTTCCAGTTCTAAAACATCATTTTGCAATGACATGTCTAGAACTGCACCTAATTTTCAATGTCCTAGTACATCATGGCTTTATACAGTGGGATAATTATGTTTTCTGTTTGTTCTCTGTTCTCGAATAACTTCTAACTACTGATTTATTTTTTAACTACTGCCAAGCACTGAGATGATCATTTCAAGGAACCCACGCATCTCACTCTTCAGTGGTAACCATCAGTTCAGAGCCCATCACCTTCTGTATGAAAAAGGTATTTTTCCCCAGTGTACATGCACTTTACATTTATCTATTCTTGAGTTTCATCTGGGTAATTTTATTATCCAATCACTGGCAATTTTTCACAACCGATCCTCATCATTACTACCTTGAAGAACTTCACTTTGTCACCAAACTTTTAATGTATTTTTAAATAGCATGGATCTCCCTTTTGGTACTGTTAATCCTTCCTCAGACCTATGCTGATGTCCCCACTCTCTACTTTAAAAAAAAAAATACAATTCTATGTAGGATTAGCCCCAGTTTTACTCACAGCAAATACTCACAAAAAATGCATGGCCATTTTGACATTTTGTGTGCTGGTCATCATCTATTTCTGCTAAAGTGATCAAAAAAATGTTTAGGGAAAATTCTGATCCCTGAAACTGGTTATCCCTTAAACTCTTTTGGCTAGTTTGATTACAGTTTTATTTTTAGTCTTCAGTATGCAGCCTTTCTTTCTTAGTTTAGGCACAGCTTTGGTTTACTGAATGATCTTTCTTCTAATAGCATTTTTTCCTTTGCTGATCAGCCATGTCAGGCTCTTTTCACCCTTTCTGAAGTATTCCCCAAGGGATGGGGCATGGTCTGCTGCTGTGTCCCTACTTCAGAGATCTTCTTACTGCCTGGAAGAATTTAATTCTTTTAGTGGCCCATTTTAGCTTCTTTTTAGTGGGCTTCCCTGTTTTCACAGAGTTGTTCTTTTTGAAGTTAAGCATACTTGTGGTGGATTTTTTGGCCTTTGTTGCTCCTGTGGGGGGACTGAATTGAAGTACATTACGGTCACTGTCACAGAGCAGCGATTCCATTGTGGGATTGCGAACCAGATCCCGCACATCACTCAGGACACAAACAAGCTGTCACTCAGTGAGTCGGGTTGTTTAGGGAGCTGATCTCAGGCCCCCTCTCTGCTTTGCTGCTCCGTCAGCTCAGTCACAGGTGCATGGCTCCCTCAGAGGATTTGCACGTGGGTCTGTCAGAAACGGGATTAAGGGAATTGAAGTGCTGTTTCCTTTACTAGTCTATGCATTTAATAAATATAGCACAGACTCAAGCTTTCAGAAGAGTGTGACTGTTGAGGTAATAGTTACGTGCACATCCTAACAGACACATTTGGCCAATCTTTGGAATTCAAACCCCAACCACCTTAAAAATGGAAATCCCTTGAGCACAGGTACAGGCAGTGGCAACTAAAATTTGGCACAAGGCAAGAAGAAAATGCTATGCAACTGCCATAAACAGCTCATTTGATCTGGCTGACAAAACACAGCCAACACATCCTCCCCAAAAGCCTGAAACAAAGAATGCATGAATAAATTTTAACACAAAATGAAGTTAATTCTTTAAAAAAAAAAAAAAGGACCCCTCAGACAGAGGTTGCTGCTCCCATCTCTTCATCTTTCATGAAACACAGAACTCTGAAGTTCACCAGATGCATCCATCTCTCTCTGTTTTGTGTGTGGCTGGTTTCCAGGCCCTGTCAAGAGCAGTAGCACCATAAACACTTAAGACACAAAGGAAAACAAATAATCTCGGTATTTGAAGGTTTGGAGACCTCTGTGTACTCTTTCCCTGTACTCCTTAGAGAGTCAAAGGACTTTTGAGGAAACATAGTGTGTTTTACTCTTGGTTATTGTTTTACAATACAGCACTTGTTTGCTTATGTGGGCTCCCATTGCCATGCCTTGGCAATGGGTCTAATGAAGGTTTCCTTACATACTCTGTCCCTCAGCACCTTTTTTCTGGTGCTTATAACTGCTTAGTTCCTTGTTTGCTCTGTGCAAGACAGAGCACCATCTGTCTGCTCTGCACTACAGTAACAAAACCTTAGGATGTTCATTCTCCTTAAATTAAGAGCATGAGTGTTACTGTGAGCAAAAACATTTTGTTAAAATATGGCATTTGGTGTACCTACCCAAAGATGCTGATTTACTGAAAAACTTCCAGCAGTGGGATTCATGCATGTGACACACTGACAATTGTGGATTTCTTTTAACATCAGTTTCTGTCTGTCATACCTATGTAGTTACAAAATAACAAAGGGATAATAAAGTGCAATTGTATATTCACAGTTTGAGATTTCTATTGACAGATCTTCACACTGAATGCTTCTACAAGAAAGTGTGATTATATAGCTCTCTGTGAAAAGAGCTGAAAATCTCTCCTTTGTTACAACTCCCTTACACAGCACTGCTATCATTCGGAATATTTTAAGGGATATGTCAAAGTTGACAGGTCCAAACTTGGCCTCCTCTCACCAAATTATATTTGTAGGCTTGGAATATCTTCCATGTAGGACAAAATTCCAGCAGTCACCTCTAAGACAAGGGCTAACTCTGCCTAACTGCAGCCAATGAGCCAGCAACAATCCCGTCTTCTGTTCCACAAAATGTAGGTTTATGTTCTATACTACCCCTCCTCTTCTGGCCTATGTATTGGGCTGATACTGGGCTCAAAAATCACTCTGCTTACTCGTTTACCTATGGGATAGAAGGTTTTATTAGTTCAGCTTGTCACCTCTAACTTTCCATAGCACCCTTGAAAGCTCTATTTTATTACCACCACGTGAGTGCTCTACCAGAGCTTTACTTAAAACTTACAGAATAATCTCCTGGCTTCTCTCCTGATGCATATCATGTTGCATGGGATTAACAATGACAGGTAGTTAACTTCTTGGATCATTGTTTTCTAGCCTGCAAAATAGCTCAATAAAATTTTCTCAATATATGAGAAAGCCAGGTGGTTCTTTTTGTCTGAAGGAATCCTGAATGTGGAGAGGAGGGGAGAGGAGA